>JAJOZX010001915.1:450000-635000 GCA_023014485.1 Bathynomus jamesi | reverse complement strand
AAAATAAATAATGTATTTCAAATTAAGAAACTAATTGTCTTTTCATAAGAATTTTACAGTACTTTAAATAATAGAAATAGGCTTAATATTCTTTGCATTATTCTCATTGTTTATAGGATCAGTATTAAACTCTGGAATAAAATAAGCTTTCAGCGATGTAACCAATGTTTCTTTATCATATATCAATACGGTTAAACAACTTGCTATCCGAAAGATCATTTACTTTAAGATCTTCATCAAGATTCTGATCCGGAAATTACTTGTATTTTAAGATCCGTTCCATCCCTAATATATATATATTAGGGTGATGCAAAAAAGGGGTCAAATTTTTTTTTTCAATTTTCAGGGAGACACCCTCCTATTTTATTCATATTCCTAAGAAAGCATTGTATGCGAAATTTGGGGTTGAAAAAGAGAAAATTAGAGGTTGCTACCAAGCTTTAAAAATAAATGTATATCAGTTTGTGCTCAAAAATATTGTTTTGTTATTTTCGCCGGAGCCGGTTTGATATGTACCTAGTTAACCTAGTTTGAAAAAAAACGATGACATTCTAGACTATAGTACGTAGTGAGCTCATAAAATAGTAAATAATAGGCACGCTGATTTCCGCACCACCCTCTGAGGTACAGCATATAGCGCGTTAACTTTTTTTTATGTGGAAGTTTCCCCAGTAGGCATATCATAACCACTTATGTATGTTTATTTTCGTTTTTTGTGAAGCAAGAGTAATGTTTTCTTGTTTTTGTTTGAGAGTGACGACCTGTAACTTTTAACAATTTGAAGAAGGTATTGTTTCTGCTCTTCATCATTGGTTATCAGTTTGTTGTATTCCTCCATCAGTCGTACACCTCTTTCCGCAATGTCGTTTACCACTTTGAGTCCATATGCGATATCTCTTGCATTCGCATAACTTTCATCATCATTCCATTCTTCAGCATCTTTTTCAAGAAAAGTGCAAGGCACCTCTAGGATTTCAAAGAATTTTTTTGTGTTCGCAGTAACGAAATCCTGCAGTTGTTTCTGCCCAGCTGATTCAGGATTTATTGATGCTCGTTTGCTCGGTTTTGAGTCAACTGGTTTCTGCAGAGCATGCTTCATTTTGTTTTTTGTCTCATGCGAAACAGCTGAATCAAAAAATGTAAGCGCCACAAGCTCCTCAGAGAGGTATCACAAATGTCTCAAAAACTTATTGAGTGCAGCACTTGCAATTTTGTCATCCTTTTGCTTGTAGAGCTGCAGACTTTGCACAAAATGCAAATCTGAACGGGGGGCGCATGAGGGTATGGGTGCCAGGTACCACGATCTGATGTATATCGCAGCTGAAAAGCAGCAAACATCTCTCAGTCCTTTTTCCTCTCTCTCAGTTAGTTTAAACTGAGATTTAAACATCCAAATTTTAATGCAGTAAATTAGCTTGCCCATCCATCGTGCTCTGTGATAAGCTCCGGGTGCTTTAAAGCTGATTCCTGACTTGGGGGCACTACCGATGAAAATGAGCGTTAGCTCGAGCAATTCCTTGTAGTCATCACGAGGCTGCTGTTCATCAAGCTGAGCTTGAGCAAATTGAATGAGTTCTTCAGCATCTGAGATTTTCTCTGCAATGTTAGGGTCATCTGTTGCTGTTTGGTAATTGTTCTTGTCAATTTCCACCCACTTTGCTTTGAATCTCTTAAACAGTTGTATGTCAGGGCCACTAGAAGATGGCAAGGAGACAGAAACTGCAGCTTCTAACACTATTTCGAAAATATGATGTCGGCAAGCCAGCCACAGCATATCTTTATCCAATCTTTGCTCTAGTAACATACAAGCACCACTCTTAGAACCTGTGTTGGAGGCAGTGGTGTCAAAACACATGCCCTTCACTTGGTCAGATATATTCCACTCCAATACTAACTGATGGACAGCATCTGCAATGTTTTGACCAGTTTCCTCTGGCAAGTTTGGGAATACCAAGAAGCTGATCAACTCCTTGGCCGGAAATTAGAACTGGCAGTCGATCAACATTTTCATGACCAGTAATATCTTCCAGTAGTTTGCCGTCCCAATGTATTTGGAGAGGGCAATTTGTTTCGAAATCCTGCTTCAAATTTTCTGCCATTGTCTTGCGGTTCCTTTGTCTTGCTCTCCGTATCGATGAATAGCTAACACTGTATTCTTCAGGGTTTTGCCCAAGAGCATTGATTGTTGGGATCAAGATTTCCGAAGCAGCTCTATCACTTACTTTTGCAGCATCAAGAGATACAAGCATTGAAGAATCCATAAGCTTTGCACTCTTAGACTTTGATCTACTTTGTCTCGAAGTTGATGGCTGCTGAGGGTCAGCAACAAATTCTTCTTCTGATTTTGAACTATCTTCATTCAAACTTGAAGGACTTGAACTTGAGAGCACTGCTGCTTCGAAAACGGCTGTTTCCCTCTTTCTTTTCTTTTCAAGCAATGTTTCCTTTTCTCTAGCAATCTCTTCCATTTGTGAAAAAACTTTATCCACTCCAGACATTTTGCCTTTTCTTCCTTTTTGTCGTTGCAGCATCAAAAACTCACGATCTTCATCTATCTTTATCATGTCAAGAGCACTTGCATGTGCAATGTCAAACAGATCTTGCAAGTCATTTTGCCAGCTCTCTTGTTTTTGAAGTAGTGCAGGTGATTGCTTCTTCTTATTATTTCTGTTCTTCTTTAGTTTTCTCCCACTCGTTGAAAAGTTTCTTTACTCTCTCCACGACATGACATTTCAACACTGTTGGGATGCGTGCCTTTTCCCACACATCCATAACATCTCTAGCAGTCAACAAAGCCGCTGTTTTCACCTGTTGCTTTTTATTGATCTTGTAGTTCATAAACAATGCTAATGTTTCCCTTTTAGATGGAAGCTGGGTTTCTTTGAAGGACTCTATAGGATGTCCTATGAGCCAAACAACTGTTTTGTGACGCGTATGCCGCTCCATGAGTGCAACTCAGCAACTGCTATACAACCACTCTCAGCGAAGGCAGCAAAGATACTGAGTCAGTGACGCCGCACTTACACTGACGCGGCCGCCACAGTGACGTCACAGCAAAGAAATGATTCTAGAATGTTCGGCCACGGCGTCTATAGCAATGAAAGGGATGAGAAGGTTTACGGAAAGAGGTTCAGAGTCTGTTATGACTGATATGTTGCTGACTACCATTTTTGATGAAATCTGCAAAATAAATAAATGTACAATAAATACAAACTGAAAAATAACAATATACAAAATGTTCAATGGATGGTAGCAACCTCTAAAATGTCTTCAATTGTGCTGAAATTTTGCATGTTCAGTTTTTACACTAAATTAAATAAAATTAGAGGGTGTCTTCAAGTTTTTGAAATGATAAGTTATTTTGCATCACCCTAATATATATATATATATATATATATATATATATATTATATATATACAGTGTGTATATGTATTATTTTTTTCGTTTCCGCCTTATCGTTATGGCACTAAGCCGGAAAGCCGGATTTCCGCGGCATAAAAATATTTCCGGCATCTATTCAATAACGGCTTAACTCATTCCGATCCAATTTATCCTCTTTTAACTGTCAAATGAAAAGGATTCTTCACCTGAAATGAACAAATGACATTAACAAAAGGTAACACATATTTTCATGGTTTAATAACGTGTGAAAATCTTGAATATTATTATTATTATTATTATTATTATATTATTATTATTATTATTATCTTTTTTTCAGTTACTTTATTATTACTGCATTAAAATATTCGGTATATATATATATATACATTAAAATATTCGGTATATATATATATATATATATATATATATATATATATATATATATATGGTGTGTGTATATACATATATTATCAAAATTATAAAAATAATAATTATTATTATAATACCTCTCTCTCTCTTCTCTCCTCTCTCTCTCTCTCTCTCTCTCTCTCTCTCTCTCTGTTACGCATAAAGGAATTGTTACGCTACAAAAAATTTATATATCTATGTCTGTACTACAAAAAAAGGACACTTTTTATTGGAGTAAAACGCAATAACGATCAGTGAGTGAAAAGCTTCATTTCAAGTATGACAAATATCTCTTTGAAATCCATTTGGACGGAGCCAATTCTTTTGTTTCCATTTCAGGCCAAAACCATTTCTAGCCATTTAAGCTTCGTCTTAAATTAGGCCCACAAGAGGAAGACAAGATCCTCAAAAGGTAAGCCCTATGACGTCATAAATTAATGACGTACCGAAAGTCGATGACGTAACATTAATGTAGCATATCTGTAAAAAGCAAATAGCGATGTTTTAAAGGAATATATATATATATATATATATATATATATATAATATATGGGTGTGTGTGGGGGGGGGCTGGGAGAGTGGGGGCATTTTCTTCCTTATTTTCTCTCAATGTTGTATATGCGGCCTTTTAGGTTCATCATAGAGAGTAATTTCAGGAAGATGAGATAGACTCAGGAAATAAAAGTGCTCCGGTATATGTGGAATTAAATATAACTCTCTTCTCTCTCTCTCTCTCTCTCTCTCTCTCTCTCTCTCTCTTTGCATATTTATAGATTTAATAATAATATCTAAACCATAGCTAATGCAAAACTTTCTTTCAACAGATATAATACCATAACAGAGCCATGCCATAGTACAAAATCGTTTTATTTATAAGTATAAAATTGGGTCGACACGAAACTTATATGATATGATTACGTGCCCCACTTCTCGATGGATGCCAAGAATCGCTGTTTCCTATTCCATTAGACTCTATTTGGAGTGACAGAGGAAATAGAGTTTTTAGGAGTGTCCATTTCACGTTTTCTTCTCCCGAATCGTTACTCAGTTTCTAAACAATAATTCAAAAATTTTATATGTAGAATTAAAGAATTGTACATTAGGAAACAACCGTACACCGATAAACTTACGGCTTGCACAGTTTATCTATCTATTTATCTATAGATACATAAATAGAATATTTATCTACATACACACACACACACACATATATATATATATATATATATATATATATATATATATATTATATCTATATGGCAGAGGGTGACTAGTTTTATTTAAATGCCAGTTTGTGCCACATCTTAAAATGCGTTATAAAAGACTTGAAAAAATGAACGTTACTTGCTTTTTCAAATATTTAATTATAATAAGTTTGAGAATTTGAGTCAAACTATCACCAGCTCCTTGAGTGATGACTCGGATATAAAAAAAACAATCTCGAAGCCTTTGTGCTAAAGCGAATATCACTATGAGGAACTTTCGGTTCTGTACAAGTGAAGCTAAAGGCACACTCGTACTTTCTGCAGTAATATATACGAACAGCAACTCTGGGTGAATTATAAAAAAGGTTCTGGCAGAACCCTAAATTTGCTGTACAACGGGTCTTTTAGACTCTTACATAAATTACCCCCGAGATGCACAGCTTCGCAAATGTTTGCTACCCGCAATGTCCCGAGCCTCCCGGAGGTAACAAGACGTACTCAATACAGTCTAATGCAAAGAATTAAAAAATCAACCAACCCGATTATCCAAGCCATCCATGAGTCCTACCGTTTATCCTCTAAGCTATAGAATTCTTGGTACGAAAACATCTGTCTGTAGCTCCACTTAACTCCGACATTACTGTATTATTTCTAATCAGTTGTGTATATTTTTATCCTCAGTATGTGAACTGTCATTGTATTAATGATATTTCTCATATGGACTATATTCTGCCAATAAACATTTTCATTTTCATTTTCAATAATGATAATAATAATTATTATTATTATTATTATTATTTAATTATTTGTACTGAAACTAAGAAAATTACTCAGCACTGTCTTTACCCCGATGGTAATCTATTATGATTTCATATAACTTGGTTTAACCTCACTAGAAAACGAATTACATTTTTGTTTAAAAACGTCCAACAAATTGATAGATAGGAAGCTTATTTCCCCACGATGTGGGGGGGGGGGGCGTGAGTGTGTTCCAATGGTCACCTTTAGTCCAAGCAATGACAGAGTAAGTTTTCAACTCAACTCAATCCAGGAGCGAGCAGGCGGGAACGAACCAGAGCCTCACCCCTCAGAGTCCACCACCGTGACCAATGAGCTCCGGGTGCACACTTCCAACAAGTTAACCTGTATAAATGTAATCTCCAATATACTCTACGATCTATATATATATATATATATATATATATATATATATATACTGTATATATTTTAACTGCAAACAACACAGTATAATTAATGTAAAGAACGACGCTTGTATAGAAGAACGTTCCGCACAAGATGAGGAGGGAGAACAAACAAATGAAAAATGAGGTAACCACCCGGGAATCGAACCCGGGATCTTCCGATTGCCGGTCAGATATGCTATCCACTACACCAGGGGTGGGGAACCTGCGGCCTTCTGGGTCATCAAGTGCTGCCTTCTGCGGCTTATCGAGATAAATCTTAATTTATATAAAAACCATGAATTCCAAGCAGTTATAATAATATATAACAGAATATAACTACTGAATTCTTACAAAATAGATACTAGCTAATCAGGGCCGGATTTTCCAATAGGCAACATAGGCCATTGGCCTAGGGCCCACCAGTAACTGGGGGCCCACTGGAGACCTCCTACAATCCCTTGACACAAACAGTATCATTGACAAATTTGCCATAGAAAAAAGCAGGAAAAAGTCATTTTGAACTTCACATAGTTGTGCTTGCAAAATTTATTATGCTTCAGTTTCATTGTATTTTTCCATTATTCCTATGTGTAAGATGTACATGATATGGAACTTGATTTACTTTGATGTACTTGATATGGAACTAATTTGATTAAAAATTATTATGTGAAATGTATTACATTATTTGTAATTCTTATTGCAAAATTTATTATGCTTCAATTTGACTGTATTTTTTTCCATTATTCCTTTGTGTAAGAATAAGTTGTACATGATATAAAACTAATTTGAATAAAATTATTGATGTGTTACATTATGTTGTAATTCTTTTTTTTTTACATTACAATATTACGATATATATATATATATACATTCAACTGCAAAGAACACGCAGTATAAATAACGTAAAGAACGACGCTTGTATAGGAGATATTCCGCGCAAGACGAGAGAGAGAAAACGGAACAAATGAAAAAATGAAGTAACCACCTGGGAATCGAACCCGGGATCTTCCGATTGCCGGTCAGACGCGAACCATTACACCATGGACTTCACTCTTCAAATGCCGTAATTCTTCTACATACTCGCAGAAATGCCCCAAGGGGGCCCTCCCGCATGCCGTAACATTATATACATTCACTGCAAAGAACACGCAGTATAAATAACGTAAAGAAACGACGCTTGTATAGGAGATATTCCGCGCAAGACGAGAGAGAGAAAACGGAACAAATGAAAAATGAAGTAACACCTGGGAATCGAACCGGATCTTCCGATTGCCGGTCAGACGCGATACCATTACACCATGGACTTCACTCTTCCAAATGCCGTAATTCTTCTACATACTCGCAGAAAACCAATGCCCAAGGGGGCACCTCCCGCATGCCGTAACATTATATACATTCAACTGCAAAGAACACGCAGTATAAATAACGTAAAGAACGACGCTTGTATAGGAGATATTCCGCGCAAGACGAGAGAGAGAAAACGGAACAAATGAAAAAATGAAGTAACCACCTGGGAATCGAACCCGGGATCTTCCGATTGCCGGTCAGACGCGATACCATTACACCATGGACTCACTCTTCCAAATCGTAATTCTTCTACATACTCGCAGAAACCAATGCCCCAAGGGGCACCTCCCGCATGCCGTAACATTATATACATTCACTGCAAAGAACACGCAGTATAAAAACGTAAAGAACGACGCTTGTATAGGAGATATTCCGCGCAAGACGAGAGAGAGAAAACGGAACAAATGAAAAAATGAAGTAACCACCTGGGAATCGAACCCGGGATCTTCCGATTGCCGGTCAGACGCGATACCATTACACCATGGACTTCACTCTTCCAAATGCCGTAATTCTTCTACATACTCGCAGAAACCAATGCCCCAAGGGGCACCTCCCGCATGCCGTAACATTATATACATTCAACTGCAAAGAACACGCAGTATAAATAACGTAAAGAACGACGCTTGTATAGGAGATATTCCGCGCAAGAGAGAGAGAGAAAACGGAACAATGAAAAAATGAAGTAACCACCTGGGAATCGAACCCGGGATCTTCCGATTGCCGGTCAGACGCGATACCATTACACCATGGACTTCACTCTTCCAAATGCCGTAATTCTTCTACATACTCGCAGAAACCAATGCCCCAAGGGGGCACCTCCCGCATGCCGTAACATTATATACATTCAACTGCAAAGAACACGCAGTATAAATAACGTAAAGAACGACGCTTGTATAGGAGATATTCCGCGCAAGACGAGAGAGAGAAAACGGAACAAATGAAAAAATGAAGTAACCACCTGGGAATCGAACCCGGGATCTTCCGATTGCCGGTCAGACGCGATACCATTACACCGCGCGGAATATCTCCTATACAAGCGTCGTTCTTTACGTTATTATACTGCGTGTTCTTTGCAGTTGAATGTATATAATGTTACGGCATGCGGTAGGTGCCCCCGTTGGGGCATTGGTTTCTGCGAGTATGTAGAAGAATTACGGCATTGGAAGAGTGAAGTCCATGGTGTAATGGTATCGCGTCTGACCGGCAATCGGAAGATCCCGGGTTCGATTCCAGGTGGTTACTTCATTTTTTCATTTGTCCGTTTTCTCTCTCTCGTCCTGCGCGGAATATCTCCTATACAAGCGTCGTTCTTTACGTTATTTATACTGCGTGTTCTTTGCAGTTGAATGTATATAATGTTACGGCATGCGGGAGGTGCCCCTTGGGGCATTGGTTTCTGCGAGTATGTAGAAGAATTACGGCATTTGGAAGAGTGAAGTCCATGGTGTAATGGTATCGCGTCTGACGGCAATCGGAAGATCCCGGGTTCGATTCCCAGGTGGTTACTTCATTTTTTCATTTGTTCCGTTTTTCTCTCTCTCGTCTTGCGCGGAATATCTCCTATACAAGCGTCGTTCTTTACGTTATTTATACTGCGTGTTCTTTGCAGTTGAATGTATATAATGTTACGGCATGCGGGAGGTGCCCCTTGGGGCATTGGTTTCTGCGAGTATGTAGAAGAATTACGGCATTTGAAGAGTGAAGTCCATGGTGTAATGGTATCGCGTCTGACCGGCAATCGGAAGATCCCGGGTTCGATTCCCAGGTGTACTTCATTTTTTCATTTGTTCCGTTTTCTCTCTCTCGTCTGCGCGGAATATCTCCTATACAAGCGTCGTTCTTTACGTTATTTATACTGCGTGTTCTTTGCAGGAATGTATATAATGTTACGGCATGCGGGAGGTGCCCCCTTGGGGCATTGGTTTCTGCGAGTATGTAGAAGAATTACGGCATTTGGAAGAGTGAAGTCCATGGTGTAATGTATCGCGTCTGACCGCAATCGGAAGATCCCGGGTTCGATTCCCAGGTGGTTACTTCATTTTTCATTTGTTCCGTTTTCTCTCTCTCGTCTTGCGCGGAATATCTCCTATACAAGCGTCGTTCTTTACGATATATATATATATAATATTTTTTTTGGGGGGGGGCACTGATAAGGTTCCTAGGGCCCACAAGCAAGTAAATCCGGCCCTGTAGCTAATGCTAAAGCATCGCGCCGAATGTAAAGTGAACGAAATATAACTAACTTTATAAATCATTCACACCCATATGTACAAAACACATGTAAACGTAAAAATAAGAAAAATGAACGCACCTTTATGAAATGATGTGTTATTTGCGCCAATTGCCCGCTTCAGTTAAAGCTTTTCCAGAATTCTTCGTAACCTACGTTTTTCAAATCTTCACTTATTTACATTTTTTTAATTACATGAGCAAATTACATACTGCGTAACTACGGAAATACATTTTTTTAATACATGCTACGGAAGACGCATTATAATAAATAAGAACAAATTACAAATTTTTCAAATCTCTTCTTGCTCAGTCGAAACTTTCAGAAGAACACTTTCCCCAGTTAACAAAAATAATTAATGAAAATGAAGAGTATAACTGTGAATCTTTCGAAAAATACGAATCTGTTTTAGACTCATTAATCAAAGAATACAATGAAAGATTCATTGATTTTGAAAAGCATGATATCACCCTGAAACTAGCTTTTCAACCTCACTTAGTTGATGTATCAAAGGCACCAGAAGAGTTACAAATGGAGCTTATTGAGTTGTCTGAGATAATATCCTGAAATCTCTGTTTGATAGTAAGGAAGATCCCGTTGAAATTTGGAAAAAGGCGGTAGAATACCCTCGCCTTCGCGAACATGCTCGCCGATTGATTTCGTGCTTTTCTACGACATACCGTTGTGAATCCACATTCTCATACCTGACACAAATCAAGAATTCGTTGAGAACACAGATGACAGATGAGCATCTGGAGGACCAATTAAAACTTAAAACCTCCATGTTAGAACCCGATATCACAATGTTGTCTCACCAGAAGCAATCTCAAAGAAGTCATTAAATTATTAAAAAGGTAAGTGAATAAATTATTCGTCTTAAAATGCATGTATACTCCCTGCTAGCTATTAATTTAAATAATATTAACAAAAGGTTTAAAATTACTGTAAAAAATAGTCACACTTATTGACTGCGGCCTCAGTGAGGGCGGCAAATTTCAATGTGGCCTTCACACATAAAAAGGTTCCCCACCCCTGCACTACACCATGAGCCTCGATTAATCAGAAGTCGTAATTCTCCTACATACGAGCAGAAACCAATGCCCTGAGGGGGTACCTTCGCATGCCGCACAATATACATTTTAACTGGTTTCTGCTCGTATGTAGGAGAATTACGACTTCTGATTAATAGAGGCCCATGGTGTAGTGGATAGCATATCTGACCGGCAATCGGAAGATCCCGGGTTCGATTCCCGGGTGGTTACCTCATTTTTCATTTGTTTGTTCTCCCTCCTCATCTTGTGCGGAACGTTCTTCTATACAAGCGTCGTTCTTTACACATATATATATATATATATATATATATAAAATATCGAGACTGAATCCGCGCGACTTTTCTTGATGAAATATCGACGCCACGAGCGTTTGAACCAACAATTTTTTGTGAGGGCGCTAGCCTCTACACTACGACGAGATGAAAAATTGAGCGGATTCAGGAGTGATATTCCATTTATGGAACTCCAGCGTTGCACCAGATATTTTGAATGAAATTCGGGTCATTACTTCGGGTGCTGGAGGGTTAACACGTTAAATGCCTCTGAACGCGAAAGCGTTATGCGTTTCCTTGGTTGATTAAATGTATGACACATTGCATTAACTTTTATCCCGTCGTAGTGTAGTGGCTAGCGCCCTCACCTTCTATTCAAGAATTTGTCGGGGGTAACTTTTTCATATATATTATATATGTTAAACGCAAACGATATATATATACAGGGCTATTCAAAATAATTCACCTGATTTCAAATGAGAATATTTTTTAATGTTACAAATACAGAGTGATTTGTGATACATCAACCAAAAGAAAAACTGTCCAAATTTTGTCTCTCATCTCATAAATGCTCTATGTGACTTCCCCTAGTTACACGAGCAACGTCGACACGATAGTCGAATTCCTCCCATACTCGCTCCAGTATGTCCGTTGTCACTGACTCTACGGCAGTAACAATGCGAGTTCGGAGCTCATCCAAAGATGTGGGCAACGGTGGCACGTACACAGTATCCTTAACGTCGACGAAACTCACGCTGCACTGTGACTACCGATTTACAGCTCGAAAACTGCAACACACAAAACGCCTTCTGCTGTGCGGACGCCATTTTCACACTGACTGTTTGTTGCTAGGCTAGGCCACGGCGTGACTTTGGAGCCCTCTCGCGGTGATCTTGTAAAACTTGGAGATTTTCTCTTTCATGTGGTGTATGCCCAGTTGATGCACGGTTGATAGGTACGGAAGTATTCTCAGTTGAAATCGGATGAATCATTTTAAATAGCCCTCAGTGTTGAGAAGTTTTCAAATCACAGGAATATGCTTAGCCATTGATAGATTACACTAGGTTAGGTTAAGTTAATATAGATTAGGTTATGCTAGGTTAGATTAAGTTAATATAGGTTAGGCTACGCTAAGTTAGGTTAAGTTAATATAGGTTAGGTTAGGTTAGTCTTTTGGAGTGTCTAGTAAAACCAATCCAAATATAAACTGTTATTTTATTCTAGGGAACTTTCGATAAATGATTTTAATCATTATCATTTCTTAATTGCATTTAAGATTAAATATTTTTTTAAATTTTAACCCTTTTCAACACTGAAAAGTGTTCGATTGTGTGTGCGAACGATGGATCCATTGATTGTGCAGCGCTATCGATCGATCGCGCAGATCGGTCTTTTGCGCGTAACATATATATATATATATATATATATATATATATATATATATACTGTATATGTATGAAATTGATGGTAGTATAGTGAGAAAGGGACCAGTGTAAATTTGTGGCCCGCTACCTTGCAGACACTAAAACAAATGAGGATCAAGCCAAGGAAAAGGTAACTCGGTAACTCCATTGGAAGGGAGAAAACCGCCATTTGTTTCGTGATCAACTTTCAGTTTGGTTTTATTGTATTTTAACGCATAATTTATGTCGCTCGAAGAGTCAAAATTCAATAAAAGCTTTGATTTCTCGAGAAACGTTCTTGGAAGGAGGAATTAACAAATTATTTTGGATATAAAGATTTTATACGTTCTTCTTCTCCGTCTTCTTCTTCTTCTTATTCTTATTATTATTATTATTATTATTATTATTATTATTATTATTATTATCATATTTATAAATGGTAATCCAGAAGTTTCCACATGTCATCGTCCAATATTTATATTGTCGACCAAGTGAAATTTTTTTGAGAAAATCATATATCAATAATGGAAGATGCTTTTATTGCTTTAACTGAGGAATTCTATAAAAAATAAGCAACAAAGACTTCATTTGTACTCTCCCTGGACCTATCCATAGCTTCTGACTCGAGAGAACATTCAATTCTAACTCTAAAATTGGCTCATTACTGCGTAAAGAGTTTAGCTTGATTGAAGTCATATTTAAATAATAGGCTGCAATACGTCATACTAGCTAATCATGAATCAGGCACTGAGTGCCAACAGGGTTCGTTATTCAATATGCGGATGACACAATACTTCTCGTATCTGATAACGACTTCTAAGTACTTTACAAGAAAGGACAAACATGGCACTCACCCATATCTGTAACTAACGTAATGTAAAGAAATTATCGTTTAATCTATCAGATACCTCATATAAGTTTATAATGAAGAGAAAACAGATATAAATGTAAATATACATATGGATAATACTGTAATTAACAGAGTATTAGAGGTGAAAGTATTAGCTGTACAGTAATTTTAGATGAAAAACTATCTTTCAAAGTACTATTGTACTTTTAGCCCACGTCGGACTAACATCATGAAAAAAAAACTATAGTGTTTGTCATTTACCATTACTTATTCGGACTACAGTGGATTTAATTTTCCCAGAAGAGTTCCTTGTTCCATACACGGTCTGTGTGTATCATGGAAAAACCTCAGAGGACCATTCTGAGTTGAATCCCATATATATATATATATATATTATATATATATATATATATATATACATTCAACTGCAAAGAACACGCAGTATAAATATATAAAATATATATAATATATATACACATGATGATGATGAAAATAACCACGAAGAAAAATTTATAACACGAAATAAAATAGTGCTCCGCTTTCGTCTAATGACATCCTCGGGAACACTGAGTGTCATATATTTACTTTCGTAAAATAATTTTCGTGTGTATATTATATATATATATATATATATATATATTGAACCCTCGCTAATTTGATATTGTCAGAGCTGAGTCGATCGAATTAACGCGAAATATCGAATTACCACGAAATATCGAATTCGTCACAGAATACGATATTTTTGCCCACATTTCACCTCGTAATTCGATAGATTTCGTGGTTTTTACTGCGCTCGCGTTTTGATGTTTTACAAAAAAGGAAATTAATAAACCTATTAATGTTTTAATAACATAAAAATAATATAAATAATAAATATTGTATAAATAATAAGAAAATTAATAAGAAATAATAGATTATCGTATTTTACCAATAGAAACTATTGGATAAACAGTTCCGTTGTTGCGATGGTAACCAGGTCGTTGGTTGTGATGGTAACCAGGCCGTTGGTTGTGATGGTAACCAGGCCGTTGATTGTGATCCATATTTTTACAGTAAATTAATAAAACTAAAAAATGCCATTAAAACTTTTAATTCAACCGCTAATGTATCATTTATTGGACAGTTTGATTACTGCAGGTTTTCTTACTTTAAACTTAAATTACTTTTATTAGCTCACTGTACACTTAAATTACTTTTTTTATTTTACGACACTGTACTGTACACTTAAATTACTTTTCTTATCTTACACTTAAACTTTACCCTACAGTACTGTACTATATATATATATATATATATATATATATATGCACATTTTCTTATTGCGACTGTGGGTCGTCTGGGTCACTGTCACTCGCAAAGATATCCTCAGGCAGGTCTAATTTTGTGATTTCGTCATTTTTAGACCAATTCAATATTTTTCCCCAAAATCACGAAATTTTCTCACTAATTTTTTCAGTCGGAAAAAGTATAGAATTATCGCGAAATATCGAATTGTGAATATCGAATTAGTGAGGGTTCAGTGTATATATACACACACACCTTTCGTTTGCTTCCTCCCGAATTGTTCATTATGACGAAGGTCAAACTTTTCACTTCGCCTTAGACCTACAGTTTAACGTGGAATCCGAACCACGCCCCACCAGCAGCCCAGCGTCTTAACCACTAGGCTACCCAGGGTACCCATTTATCTACCAACCAATTTTTTTTATTGTGTGGAAAGATGAACAGCTGGGTTTTGCTGCGCGCCGCCTGCCGTCACCGGGTTTTGATCCCGTGGTAGATGGATTCGTAGTCAGTGTCGCTAACCACTACACCACCGAGGCGTATATAAAGCATAAAATTAAATGAATATACAAATAATACAGATAAACATAAACGAAAAATAAATAACTTTTATAGTTATTGCCATTGTGCTTTCCTTATTAGTGACATTTATTATATCCAATTATAAAAACTGACGTCTTGTAAATGACTTTTGTAATAGTACGGTAATATATTAATTTTCCATATTTTTCACATTTATATATTTCTATAACTCTTTCTCAAGATTTTGACTGGCGTGAAAACATGCCACACACGTGGAAAGAAATCCCTTGTCCTTATCGAGTTACATCACCTTATATAGGAAAATATGTCACACGCGTCGGAAGAAGGACCTTGTCCTTATTGAATTACAGCACCTCATATAGGAAAACGTGCCACACGCGTCGGAAGAAGGACCTTGTCCTTATTGAGTTACATCACCTCATATAGTTACATCACTTCATATAGGAAAACATGCTACACGCGTGGGAAGAAGGACCATATCCTTATTGAGTTACATCACCCTTTCATTTATCATTCTACGCGATGCATCTTTACAGTTGAGCGATAGCACTTTTTATGCCGTTTAAACTTCAAACACTTAAGATTGTATTGCTTTCAACCTTTCCATATATTGCCAAATGATAGAGGTTCAGCGAAATGCCTGTGTGTGTGTGTGTGTGTGTGTGTGTGTGTGTGTGTGTGCGAGAGAGAGAGAGAGAGAGAGAGAGAGAGAGAGAGAGAGAGAGAGAGAGAGAGAGAGAGTTAACGTACAACACAAATTTATTTTTAATTATATGTATAGTGTAGGTCACGCACTCTTCCTTCCTCTAATTAAGGAAAGAAAGTTTTTATCCTACTTTGTGCATAAAGGGACATATTTTGTTTGGTAAGACACTTTTAACGAGGTGCCTCTAATGTTATAATTCAAACGATTACTTTACTAAAATATTAATGGGAAATGAAGGTATAAAAGGAAATAACACGTGAACACTGTTTTTTACATGCTTTACAATACATTCATGTAATAATGACAGTTTTAGTAATTCATATCGAAAATAGTGCCATTGCGATAAAGTATATATATATATATATATATATATATATATATATATATATATATATATATCTCGTTAGTTGGGGTAATTAAGGCACGGGGTAACAGAGTCCATTCCATTTTCCTCGTATTTTGTGTTATGAGTCATAGAGGTCAGGACGTAGGGAATTTGTAACTTTAACTAGGCCAGGGAAATTTACAAACTCCCAGGTCCTGCCTATAACCTATAAAGGCCCCAGTTATCCTGCGTAAACCTCAGTTACCACAACCTACGGTGTGTGTGTGTGTGTGTGTATATATATATATATATATATATATATATATATATATATACACACAGTATACATATATAAAAGGGAGAAGTTCCAAATTCTAAATCAATTCTCCAATTAAAATAAACTTCATAAAAAACTTTCATCTTTTCCACCCAACTTCAACACCAATTGACGCTATACAAATCCATTCCATTAGTAAAATCATGCGAAATAAAAGACATCACTTTTTTTATTTATCTTTTCACTAATGGAAAGTTTCCAATGGAAATTCTTCCATCTTTCTCTCGTTCTTGATAAAAACGTTTCTGATAATATTGACTTAGACCGATTACTCAAAGTGAAAAAGAAGAAAGTGAGGTAGCTTTGATAACGAAACAATGTCAGATACTTCAGTTCATATATAGTATATATATATATATATATATATATATATATATATATATATATATATATATATATATATATTATAATATATATATATATATATATATGCGTGTGTGTGTGTGTGTGTATATATATATATATATATATTATATATATAATATATATATATGTGTGTGTGTGTGTGTGTGTGTGTTTGTGTGTGTGTGTGCGCGGCTCGGTAGTGTAGTGTAGTTATAGCATCGCTGCCGACTACTAGTCCACCGGCCCCGAGTTTGATTTCCGGCGAGGGCAGGCGGCGCTCAGCTCACACAAACCTAGTAGTTTAGGCGCTGGGCTGCTGATCGGGAAGTCGTGAGATCGAGTCCGCATTCTAAAAACTCCGCTGTGTATACTCTACAGTAGGTCCGAAGGATAAAAGAGAACTAAACAAACTCTTTAAAATATAAAGTACTTCAAAGGTACTCTGAAACTAAGTAGTGAGAAATACAAAGAGTACACTTCCAGGGATGAAAGAAATCCTCCTCAGTGTACCTTCAGAGTACCAAGTGCACTCTTTTACGAACTTTAAACGCAGAGTACTTTAGTCCCCTATTTTCCATTCGGATCTAAACTACACACAGCGGATAATTTTTACAGTTTGGGAGAGGACTTTTTAACTTCTAACTTCCTTTGTGGGTCGTGGTTCGGTTTTCATGTCAAGTTGTAGGTCTAAGATAGGGCAACAAACGGGAATGTATAAAATTGACAATATCCTGTTAAAATATCTTTTTTGCCTTTAATCAACTCTCGTTAATCATGTGCTAAGCTTTTTATTTCTCTGTCCCGTTGTACATATGTATATACTATATATTTTCGTCATCTCGCCTTCTCCCTTCATTCCCTGACGAGATGTACTTCTGAATACACGAAAGACCTTGGAATCATTTTTCTTTTTCCCTGTGTTTGCATCATATATATATATATATATATATATGAATAGAAACGACATAATATTAAGGAACGTTTCTGCACACGCGGAAGAGAAATAACGAATAAATGAAAAATGAGGCGAACCGCCCGGGAAACGAACCCAAGGCCTTCCAATTGCCGGTTGGATGCGCTACCATTACACCACGGACCTCAATCATTCACATTTCCCGGGCGGTTCGCCTCATTTTTCATTTATTCGTTATTTCTCTTCCGCGTGTGCAGAAACGTTCTTAATATTATGTCGTTTCTATTCATTTATATACTGCGTGGTCATTGCAGTTAAATGATATATATATATATATATATATATATATATATATATATACAATTTGTGATGCCTCATTTAAAACGTAAATAATTAGTTATTAAGTTAAATAAGTTTTTATCTGGAGCCGTAAAAAGGTTTTTTCCCATTTGCCAAATAGCTTTTAGGGGCAACTTTCCTTTTTCTTCTCCAAAGAAAGAACGGTTCTTAGAAAGAAATAATCACTTCGAATTCCACAGTTAGTTTCAAAGCACTGGAGGATTTCCATTTCTTTAATTAAAACTGCCCTTGTTCTTTTACTCGTAATTTTGAGCCCTACTTTTTTCTGTGATGGTTGAAATTGGCTTATTTATAAAACTGATGGAACAGTTATACTCCGTTTGTTATTCTTTCAAGGTTTTTTTTTGTTTTTTTGTTAATTTCCCATAAATATTTTGTAAATTGATGCTCAGTTCCAGAGTTAACTGACTTAACAAAGACCCGAAAATCCACTGTATAGGTTAGACCGAAGAAAGAATGAGGCAAAATTTTTATTCTGAAATGAGCTCCCGTGTGAGGATTACATGCGCTTATATGCGTGCAAAACACACGTCCGTGTAAAGTGCAACGATTAAAGTATTGGGCAGACCATCCACTCCTTCTCCGGCCACTTAATGCTGGCAGGAAAAAATGGTGAAAAGACGGGTATAGAAAAGTTGGAAAAAATATATTTTTTAAAATGTTCTATAATTCATTCACACCGCCCGTACACTTATCCAACAACTTACTAAAACTAATATGAAGGTTTATACTATAAATACTATATTATACTATACTATATTATAATATAAATTGTACTTGAAATTACTGTGCAGTATGCGTGTTTTAAGGATTTTTAAATTTTTTTATTGATCAGAAAGATCGTGTTAGCATTATTTCATCGTCGCGTCGTTTGAATCGCTCGCTGTATATTTTTCGTTCATACCCAATTTATTAGTTTAGTTAATTTATATGACACACTTTCGCATCAGGAGCGGGTTCGGCTAAAAAGCAGATTCACGACAATGAATTTTACTCCTTAGATACTTTAATCAATATTAGATTAGGTTAGATTAGGTTTAGGTTATTATTTTGAACTAAAAAAAAATCATTGTCGTGAATATTAAATTTTACCGCGGATTCATTATGAAATTGAGAAGAGAGCCGCTCGCTTTCAGAGAGCATCCAGACTAGGGCATGGTTCTGATTAATTTGTTAACCAGTTAATAATTTTTTCGAATTTAATCATTAATTAATCAAAAAAATATTTTTAGAAAATGATGGGAAATGATTAATTTTTCTCATAATTTCACCATCATTTTACTTTAAATTTTGTAATGTATCATTTGAATTTGGCACCTTTTTGCGTGTATAGACTGTCTAATCCGCCCATGCCTGATTTCTTGAACTAAAGCAAACTAAATGTTTGAGCAAAATGTTTTCTTCGGTCTTATCTCACGCAACAAAAACAATAAAGCTCTTTCTAACTCTTTTCAAAAGTATTTAATTTTTAATAATTTTTAATCAGTTAATCATTGATTAATTAGAAAATTTCATCATTCATCACTTTTTCCTAAAAATGATTAATTAACCATGCCCTAATCCAGACGAAAGATCGGTGCATGGTATATTTTATATAGCAATGTATAACCCACAGCCGAAGCACACTGACACGTCAAATTGCCAACGAAGAGCCAAATGAAGACACTGAAGTCGAGTGTTCGAATCCCGATGATGCTGGTAATAATAATAATAATAAAGAAGTTACAGCAATATATCACACTTATTTGGCCTGAGCGATGTGCCATTTTCAGACCCTCCTCATTCATTATTATTTACCCATCTAAGACGCAATATGTACTCGAATCCATGGAAACTAAAATGTAGTTTGGATCTCTTCGCATTATATTGTACTGTATATACTTCATCAATGTATAAATATTTCCTGCCTCTAGCTAAGCAAACTTGTAGCTGCAATGTATTCCCGAGTTGTTTCCTTTAAAAGGAACATGTCATGGCAGAGGTTTCCAACTCGAGAGGAAGATAAACATTTTCGAATTTCTTTTAAATGAACGATTGAATTTCCACTCTGACTTAATTAACATCAGATCTTAAAGGTGTCTGGTTCATTTTCACCGAACTGATCAAAATAAAATCATTTACACTAATTCAAGTGATTGGTAAAAGTCCTTACAACTATCAGGGGCGGATTTAGACCGTCTTCCACCGTCTTCCGGAAAACGGTCAGAATTTTCAGTGAATTTTTTTATTATATGATATTTTAATAATATATAATATATATAATATTTAATGATATAATATTTTGATAAATATGCTGTAATTTTCCATGGTTTTATTTTTATAACCTTTGGTTAGCTTCCGCCCGAATTGTTCATTCTGACGAAGGTCAAGCTTTTCACTCCACCTTAGACCTACAGTTTAACGTGGAATCCGAACCACGCCCCATCAGCAGCCCAGCGTCTTAACCACTAGGCCACCTAGGGTACCCATTTATCTACCAACCACTTTCTTTATTGTGTGGAAGGATGAACAGCTGGGTTTTGCTGCGCGCCGGCTGCCGTCGGGTCTCGAACCCGGAGCCGATGGATTCGTAGTCAACGACGCTAACCACTACACCACCGAGGCGCATAACAGGCGCATATCTTTCATTTCATTTAAAAATATGTTATAGCAACTTGAAAATGTACTTCCGCCAAAAAGGTGCTAGCGAAAATTTCACGATTTACAATAGTTCGTACGCATTTTTTACTTTTCAAATTTTGGAAGACGGTCATCCCAGAAGGCTGGATCCGCCCCTGACTATTTATTATGATGTTATTTAACTAGATTTTCATACCCAGTTTGTTAGTAAAATTTCGTAAGAATAGACTAAGACGTTGCTCAGCTTACCTTCCTCGGATCAAAAGTTGTTCGTGTACCTAATGGATAGAAAGATGTTGATACCTAATTCTAAGTCTATGTTAATACAGTACGATGTATCTTTCTCCGATGTAGACGGGCCGGAGACTACAACGTAAGGCTACCCTAAGATATTCCGGGATCCTAACGATACATACAATCTAGCTCAGCTGAATGTGTTAATTCGAGTATACAAATTTAACTGATGTTCAGGTATGAGACGTTACCACAGCCCGTCTATATGTTAATAGCAGGAATAGATAGGTTTACGAATCAAGATGGCGTTTAAGACGGTAAGAACCGACTACAGGCATATATACGGAATATGGATGTAAAGCGGTTATATCCAGAATAATTCGGTTTATAACTGCATAAGCTTTTTTCGTTTAAAACTATTCTTTTATGCGATACGTTAAGATGTTATGAGAAATACACTGAAATGATTATTACGTTACGTAATCGGAAAAGCCGTTGAAATTAAGTTGAACGTTAAATGACACGATTTTACTTGCCCGAGAATGTCCGTCCGGAATGGAATCTTTCACCTAAAAGTAGCCAGGAAAAATATGTCTTCCAGAGTAGCTTCTGACTGAAACTCTATTTCCGTCCGTTTCGCTGTTATACGGCAATCATTTGGTTTTCTTACGTCTGCCTGCTGAACGCCTTCAATAAATTCTAAAAATTCAATGTTTTTGTAATTTTTTCCAATACTGCACAAATGTTGTACCGCAAGAATCAGCAAAATTGAAGATTTGTTGGTTGAAGAGAATTATCGTACCTCGAATTCACCCTATCTCAGTTGCTATCTTTGTACAGGGGTCTTGTCCGCTTTTATATGGAGTATGCTTCTCATGTGTGGGATGACTCAACACATACAACTCGACTTGAACGGGTGGAATCAAAGGCTTTTCGTCTCATCAATTCCCCGCCTCTTACTCACTAGGGCTGAGCATTTCACGCTCTTTTCAAGAACGGGATTCAAAACTTGCAATCCCGGGGGAAATTCCCGTGACTAAAAAACTTAAATAAGGTTGAAGTACTGCAATAAATTAAATAACTAAACAGAAAATTTCCTTTTATTGAACAAAAACATGCTTTGATAGAAACTTCCTAGAGACTAATAAAACTAAAATTATTGATTTATTTGGATTATGACTTAAAATAATGCTTTTAAAAACACAGATGACATTATTATCACTTAAAGATGTTCGGAGCTTTGTGATGAATAATCCTACAGCAGAAAATGCTCTTTCCGACTCTATTGAAGTTGGAGAAATTGTCGCCAGAGCATTAAATAAACGGTTTAAATTTTCTGTTCTATTACCAGTGGCTTCATAAACATTCATTTCTTTTATGATGTTCTTTACGTCTATCTCAGGCGCAAATCTTGTTGCTCTGTGGTTCCCATTTCTTTCTGCACAACTGCATCCAATTTTTCTTCCAAGGACCTTTGATTTGAAGATGAGTTAGAGGAAAAAGACTTCGAGTTCTAGTGGTGTATCAAAAAACTGTTGGGGTTCATTTACATCAGTACCTTCTGCCACTACGCCCGTCTCACTTTTTCTGAAAAGCCTGGCAAACAACTCTTTGGCAGTTGTTTGCAATTTTTATTTAAAAGGAAGTGAAAAATTAGGACAAGTTGAATTAAATGCTATTATAGGATTGTTTAAATATTTATATAATCTTACGAGCTTCTTATTACGTCTCTCTTGGAGTCTTTTTTCTACTGATTGTTTTAAGGTGGTAGAAAAACAAGTTTTCTGTTCTCTCAACTCATTTACAATAAAAGCAAACATACCTTCCGCAGTGAGCAATGCTGCATCTCTGCTACCAAGCTTCTCCAATCCACTTTTAACCGGTTCTAAAGATGAGATAATAACATTTATATATTAAAATTCTTCATCTGAAATATCCATACCCTTTCCAATCCCAAGGTCATTCAATGCTTTCGAAATTGGTTTTCTTAGTTGTACAAATCTTTCCAACATTACTATTAAACTATTCCATCTTGTTTGTGAATCGAGTTGTAAATGAAGTTCTTTGTTATGCTCAAGTCTTACATATTTTTGTAAGATTTCGTTTTTTTAAGGGCGATCTACGAAATAATTTCACAATTGTTCTCACTTTTGTAATAGTGCTAGCAATGTGTACAGTATCCCTTCAGTTTCACTTTTCAGTAGGGAGAAAATGATAGTATTTCACCCCATACTCAAACGAAAACGGTTTTCAAAGTTTAAAAAACAGGTGAACAAAAACTTCGGTTGTGAAAAGCTTTTGCATGAAATAAATATACCTCATAATAAAACTGTGTTTAAAAGTCTCTCCTGGAAATAGAATACAGGGAAATCCCGGGATTGATGAATGACAGTTTTCCCGGGAAATGAGTTGTGTACTTTACTTCCGGGATCCTGGGATCTCGGATGCCCAACCCTATTATTCACTGTTTTCAGCCCCTCTCTCTTCGCCATAATGTTGCCTCACTTTCTCTTTACTAACTCTATTAGAAAGAGCACTGCTCTTCTGAACTATCTAACTACAAGCCTCCTCTTTTAAAAAGAGCTTACAGTACCAGAGCTTCGATACATTCTTATCCCTTTTTTGTCGAACTCTCTAACGGAAGGGTTAATCGGTATTCTCAATATTTCATCTACTCAACCGGTCAACTTTGGAATAAACTTCCTCAATCCATCTCTCCCCCTTGTATATGACCTCCAATCTTTCAAACTCAGTGTCCAGGCATCTCAAAAACTCTGGGCCTTAATTTCGGCTCTCTTTTTTCCCTTTCTATGCAGAGGGAGCATTTTTGCGGGCGTTTGCCCTTGGCCCCTGTTTCCTGCGTGAATATATATATATATATATATATATATATATATATATATATATATATATATATATATATATATATATATATATATATATATATATATATAAAGTTTAAAAAATTAAAAATATCTTTTTTTATATATACTTTATTTCCTTATTTTTCTGAAGTAAACAGGGCTGAAATTTTAAAATTTCTTAGTGTAAAAATGCAGGTAACAGCTAATGAGAGCTAATGCTTTTCACCTGTTGGCTGTCACGCTCAGATTATCTTTAATGCCGTAAAAATATTTTATTTAAAAGTAATTTGATATTATACCTGGGTATAGAAAGATTCCTCTGTTTGAAATATACTTTGGGGGATTTTGAAAAGAGAAATATATTTATGAATTTTGCTTAAGCGCAAACTTAAATTTTCTCAACAGTGTGAACAAAAACGTTATTTAACAGATGTATAGCATCTATTTTTCTAAATATTCTCTCTCTCTCTCTCTCTCTCTCTCTCTCTCTCTCTCTCTCTCTCTCTCTCTCTCTCTCTTATGCAGGAAGGAGTGACCAAAAGCAAATGCCCACAAAAGCGCCCACCCCCTCAGAGAAAAAGTAGAGAACCAAAATTAAGGTCCAAAGTTTTGGAGATGCCTAGACACACTGCTTTTGAAAGATTGGAGGTCATAGACAGGGGGAAAGATGGAGTGAGGAAGAATGTTCCTGAGTTGACCGGTTGAATAGATTAAAGATTGAAAATACTGATTAACTCTTGCGTTAGAGAGCTGGACAGAAAAGGAATGAGAAAGTGTCGAAAGTCTGTTGCTGCGTGCTCTCCTTAAAGGAGGAGGCACGCAGTTAGATAGTTCAGAAGAGCAGTGTTCATTATAATAGCGATAGCAAAGAGAGAGGCAACGTTGCGGAGAAGAGAGAGAGAGCTTGAACACAATCAGTAAGACCCTTGTACAGAGACAGCACCTAAGTGATGGTGAAGAAACTGCGGAAGCGGGACAGCACGCCTAATCTCTTAGAAGATGTTTTGGAAAGAGAGTATATGTGATCTTTTCAGGAAAGATCACGAGAAAAGGAAACCCCAAGAATGTTAAGAGAAGAGGAAGGAGTGAGTTGTGTGTTGTTGAAGGTAAGAGAAGAGTCGTGTGGAAGATTGTGACGAATAGATAGATGGAGGAACTGAATTTTTGATGCATTAAAAGCCACAAGGTTTTCTCTGCCCCAATCAGAGATAGTAGAAAGATCAGAGGTCAGGTGCTCCATAGCCGTCCTACGCGAATCATGGAGTGACTGTTGATGTTGATCACACACACACACACACACACACACACACACACACACACACACACACACACACACACAAAAAACAGGCCTACATACCTTCAATAATGTCTTTATTCTTTATAAGAAATGTTATAGCCTGCAAAATAACTTTTGCAAAAAAGAACGGAACAGTGACTATGTTGTTTTTGTGTTTTTGAAATCTGAAATTAAAGATACGTTGACAATAAACAAACGAAGTAACGTCAACAGAACCTCTTTTAAGACTTTTTTCCCAACTTTTTCACTCACTTGAGATTCAACTGTTCCCTTACTTTTGCACTGCTTAATAATAATTGTGTAGCAACTGTTGTTTTGTGTATTTTTAAATCATTAGATATATCTTGAATTTGATTTCCATATATTCATTGCGCAAACCAATTATCCTATAAATTATGAAACGTTCTCGCTTGGTCATACTGAAAAACAAGAGAACTGATGGCTATCACAAAATACACAAAAATGCACTAATCTAACAAGACTCCTACTAGTAGAACAAATAAATAGAGCAAGAAATCATAAAAATTAAAGCAAGATTGAAGGATATTCATCAATAAATACAATTTTGTCAAGTATTTCAATTTTTTTATGGCCACAATTGTACTACAGTATTTTTATGTCTCTTATCTCTGCATGGTTCATTCACTCGCCTTGTAATTTATGAATTAAAGTAGTGTAAAAGGAATTAACGTATACAAACGCTTCGGTTTAATAAAAGTTGCATTCATTAAATTTAGTTTTTCAAATATTCTTTTCCTTTAAAAGAGGGATGAAATTGAATAACGGTACTATATAAGTATAACGGTACTATAAAAGTATAACGGTACTATATAAGAATAACGGTACTATTATAAGCTACAAGAACTTGTATATGGATTCGCATACAATACCCAAAATACTGAATCTCATTTCTCAGTATTTTAATAAAGTATAATATATATACTGTACATATACTGTATATATATTTTTTCTTCTATAAATTTGACGTAACTAACGAATGATTCGTATTTTACATTCAAAGAGATTTTGTAGAAAATAATAATTTTTCAAAAGCTTTTTTTTTTTTTTCGTTCCCACCTTCTTAAAAGTTATATTTTAGGATATGGTAATGGCTCGTAAACAATTTCCATATAGATTCGCAATTTAGCGAAAGCTTTTGAACGCTTTGCTAAAATTACAGAATATATAATTTTGAATTTCATATTTATATTATTACTGTATGGAAAAATGAAAAAATGTAGCACAGAGGCATATTTTCAAAAGTGATACTTTCAGGTAAATGTTTATTTAGCGAAGATGATATACAGTACACTATAAATTTTGGGGAGTTCCAGGAATACAAGTAGGATTATTAATGAACTCTAAAAGAGGGCGATTACAGGGTGTCCCAGAAGTCTGGACTTATAGGGAAAATAGACATTATATTTTTAAAGTGAAACAAACACATTTCTATTGTCAATTTTACATATTTCAGGAAAGAAAATACCCTGATGGCTCAGTATACCAATCAAGAGAAGGTGGAACTGGTGCTTTCCCTATTTAATACATGCCTTCACTATCGGGCTTATAACATCTGATCGACTTGACATTCTATCGACAAGTACAGTATATTGTGGATTAGATTAAGTTAGGTTTGGTTAGGTTAACATAAGTTTAATAGGTTAAGTTAATTCTTTAGAGTGTCGATATTATGGTATTGTCCATCTAATGGTGTCCATCTATGGTATTGTCCATCTGAGTATAGGACCCACATAAAACTGTCTCTTAAAAGATATATTGAATAAAACACGTTTTTTACTGAATAAAAAATTGTATAAGGGTTTTTAATTTTACTTTAATTTTAAGTTTTTATGTTAATGGCAGCAGCTCAGCGATTCTTATCAAGATTCAAAAAGAAATATTAAGAAAAAAAGTCTTGAATGTTCTTATCGGAAGTTGGACGAATCAAACGTTAACTCAAGACTAAAACTCAAGAATAAAACTCAAGAATAAAACTCAAGAATAAAAGTAGTAGAAAATTCTGAAAGAAGTTTACTGATTAAACGAAGTCAAAGATCAAAAGCCAAGTTAAAAAGGAATAAGAAGCTACTATAAGGGACTCATTATTTTTCTTCTTAAAATCAAAACGTTTTGAAAATGTGTTTGGGGTTATTTTATTCAATAAACTGTCTTTACGTATGAGCTCAACAATGATATATATTGAGCTCAGCATTAACGTTTCTTAGATTTGATTTCCAAAACCTTCCTTTTTTTTTTTTTGTCACATTTATTGTATTTAACGAATCGTAAAACTAATTCAGAACTTTAAAAATAAGATTTCGTCTTATTTAAAAAGTCTTTTTTTAGTTCATAAGGGATCATAAGGGATTATAGGATCATAAGAGATTATAAGATTATAGGATCATAAGAGATTATAGGGTTATAAGATTAGAGAATTATAAGATACTGTAAAAAATAAAGGAAACTTTGTTAATATTTAGGTAGCACCTCATCTGCTGCTAAATTACGGTGTAGGCAGTTATTTCGTCGATATCACAGGAAAATATTACGCTTCTAATGATGAAAATTTAGTTTAATTTTAAAAGGAAAAAGAAGCTTTCGTTTGCTATCAAAGAAATAACTACACCGTAATTTGGTGCAACAGAAAAATCTCTTTTATTTTTACAGTGTATTAATACATACAGTATATAGTTAACCCTTAAGCGTTATCTATCGATGAGCTATATGGTATATCCCTCTATCTCCGAAACGTATAAAATCGTATAAAATTGACGCTTAAGGGGTTAATCCAAGGAGGAGCAGAAATTCTTTTAGTTCAGGAGCAGTACTGATCTCTATTTTAAAAGAATTCGTGGATTTTTGGGGGGTGGGGGGTGGTGGCATCAAAACGTTTTACACGTTTTGATAAACAAAAAAATGTAAACGCTAAATATACGTTTCGGCGAAGGAGGGACCTATAAACATTTTTCTGAGTGGAAACTTCATCAACACTCTAATAATCTAACTTAACCTAACCTAACCTAATTTAACCTAAATTAATCTGATTCACAAAACTTGTCGATATAGAATATCATATGTACAAAATGTCGCTGGTCTCGATAAAAGAGAAATAAAAAATTATTACATAGACATGGAACCTGCATG
This sequence comes from Bathynomus jamesi, assembly GCA_023014485.1. Classification (NCBI taxonomy): domain Eukaryota; kingdom Metazoa; phylum Arthropoda; class Malacostraca; order Isopoda; family Cirolanidae; genus Bathynomus; species Bathynomus jamesi. The sequence continues at coordinate 606,696 of JAJOZX010001915.1, read as the reverse complement.
GTTGGAGGTATGGGGGTGGTCTCTCATAGTCATGGATGCTCAGCAACCATAAGCACAATAACTTATTTAATTAGCGAATTATCTGATATAATATTAAAAGCAATAATTGCCTTTATTAAGTAAAGATTTTCTCCCCAAAGCCCAGTTACTCGGAAGTAGTTCAGCAAGCCAGATCTCCAAGAAGCGCGTCGGGCAGCGAGGGAAACGAAATCCCCGCCTCCAACTCCCCCCCCTGAAGGTGGGGTGGAAACGCAGCATGCAGGGGTAGCGGTCAACCCCCCTCCCGTTCAGGAAAGGACTCCTGCTTCCGATCTCACAATGAGGAACAGGGACGGTCCAATGCCGAGAGTCGAGGCATCATTGCCCTCTTCCCTGCCTCCCACTGCAGAGGAGAGGTGTTCGATTACGCCTGGCTCGGTATGCAGTTCCCCCCCCCTCCCACCGAAGAAGGAGAGGCACGCGCGGCCGTCAGGGTATAAACACCGCTAACAGACCCTCACCAAGCCACAGAGTAAGGGAGGGGCCTCCTATCCCCCAAAGGTTGTGCCACCCATCCCCCAGGCAGGCGAACCCTGCCTCAGGGAGATCGAGGGAGCAGGACGGGTGGGTAACTGTTAATAGGCGCCCGTCCCAAAGGTCTCCTCAACCGGTCTCCGCGGCGAGGCCACCGATGGAGAATCTCACCCTATTTGTGTCGCGAATTCAGCTCTCGAACGAGGCAAGCGATATTCGACACATGATAGAAGAAATCATTGGTGAACACAGTATAGTGATAGTTAATAAACTAAACACGAAATCTCCGTATTATAACTCTTTTAAAGTAATAATTAAAGGTGTAAATGCCCATTTCAACCCGTATAATATGAGTCAATGGCCAGACGGTATTATTGTTAAGGAGTTTATTCACTTTTCCAGGAGATATGATAACAGGCAAAATAATAATAATAATAATAATAATAGGCACCGTAACGGTAATGCCTGAAAGTTGTACTGTGTATAATAATAATTACTAATAACAAATTTTCTGTCAGTCATGGCGGATAACTTGCTGAAAATAGTCTCATATAATGTAAGGTCAGTGAGGAATTCAACTGTAGATGTTCATAAAATCTGCGACAGTGCAGATTTGATACTCCTGCAGGAGCACTGGCTACCTAAGCAAGAGCTAAAATTTCTCTCTACCATCCATGATGACTTTATGTACCATGCGTCATCAGCAGTAGACTTGTTAGATGAATTAATGTACGGTAGGCCTTTTGGTGGTGTTGCTTTCTTATTAAGGAAAAATTTGTCAAAACATATAAGATTTTTAACAAGCGATAACGTAAGGTTGTTAGGCATTGAATTACAAGTGAACAATGATTGCATATTAATTGTAAACTGCTATTTACCATACAACAACGGCAGTAATCTAGATGAATACATTGATTTGCTGTACAAAATTAAGTCATTATCAGATAACCCCAAATATTCTCACTGTATAATAATGGGGGACTTTAACGCACATGTGAACTCGGAATTCTTTGGAGAATTGGGTAACATGTGCGAGTCGGCCAATTTAAGTATAAGTGATGTAGATGTATTAGGGGTAGCCAGTGGTAATTTTACATACGTTAGCGATATGAGTGGTACCACCAGGTGGATTGATCATTGTCTCACTAGTAATAATCTAAAGGATCGAACTGTTAGAGTTCATATTTTGCATGATTTCCTTCTTTCTGATCATAGACCATTAGAAATATTAATTAACGTTACCAATTTATGCGCAACACGACTTAACAAGAACTCAATAGGTAAGAATAATCGCGTCGATTGGTCCAATGTTAATATGCAGCAGAGAATAGAATACAAAGACAGAACATGTCACCTCTTTAATAATTTAGAAATTTTGCACCTTGCCTGTAATAATCCTTGCTCAAATGATTCTCACTGTAAACTCATAGATAGGTATTATAGTAAGATAATATCCCTGTTAAGAGAAGCAGTGTGAGTAGGGATAATCTTAAGATAGATTGCAGCGAAACGATTATGGGAGGGACAAGGGAAAATATTTTGATATCATTTTCTGAAGTAAAGAGGTTAATTAAAGAGTTAAAGACTGGTTCTGCGTCAGGGGTAGATGACTTATCGAATGAGCACTTAAAATATGCAAATGACGTAATATGTCTGCATATATCATTGCTCCTATCAGCCATGCTTGCTCATAGCTATATCCCTGCAGAGTTCATGAGGGTATATATCTTGCCTCTGGTCAAAAATAAGTACGGAGACATTCTGTCCAGCAATAATTATAGGCCTATTGCTGTCGCTTCCTGCTTCTCGAAACTACTAGAAAAACTCTTGTTACTCCGATTAAATGATTTCCTATGGACATCTAATCAGTTTGGCTTTAAAAGGTCCCACTCAACTGACCTGTGTATCTATGTTCTTAAAGAAACAATATCTAAATACATTGACAGTAATTCAACCATTTATAGCTGTTTCCTCGATATAAGTAAGGCATATGATAGGGTATGTTGACGGATTAATTGCTTCACTTAATGAGGCAACAGTAGGATGTTGTATAGATAACACAAGGATAAATAACTTAGTTTATGCCGATGATATGGTGTTAATAAGTCCATCTGTTAAAGGTCTGGATCGGCTACTAAATGTCTGCGAAGTGTATTCGCAGAAACATGATATTCTTTTTAATGTTACAAAAAGTAAGGTTATGCAATTTCATCCTAAAAGCTGTAATCAGCCAGCTGATATAAGGTTTAAAATGAATGGTGAAGTAATTGAGGAAGTACAAGAGTTTAAGTATTTGGGTCAAACTATTACCAGCTCCTTGAGTGATGACTCGGATATAAGAAAACAATCTCGAAGCCTGTGTGCTAAAGCGAATATGACCATAAGGAACTTTCGTCTCTGTACAAGTGAAGCTAAAGACACACTCTTTCGTACTTTCTGCAGTAATATATACGGTCAGCAACTGGGTGAATTATAAAAAAGGTTCTGGCAGAACCCTAAATTTGCTGTACAACAGGTCGTTTAGACTCTTACATAAATTACCCCCGAGATGCTCAGCTTCGCAAATGTTTGCTACCCGCAATGTCCCGAGCTTCCCGGAGGTAACAAGACGTGCTCAACACAGTCTAATGCAAAGAATTAAAAAATCAACCAACCCGATCATCCAAGCTATCCATGAGTCCTGCCATTTATCCTCTAAGCCAGGGGTTCCCAAATTGTGTTCCGCGGAACACTTGTGTACCGTGAGAAGTGTTTTAGTGTTCCGCGAGTTATTTTTGATAATTTAAACAAATTTTTAAATTATATTTATTGAAAATATTTGTATTTTTAATAAACAGATACAGCCGAGCCACGTAGATTTACGTAGTTTCCTTTAGACTTTGAGTGTTTATTTCCTGTATGTAGTACTATGCTGTTCAATTTGATGCAAAATATTTCACTTCAATAATTAGCACCACCAAAAATTTTAAAACTGTTCCGCAAGTTCTTGGCGAAATGAAAAGTGTTCCGAGGTTCAAATAAATTGGGAACCCCTGCTCTAAGCTATGGACTTCCTGGTACGAAAACGTCTGTCTGTAGCTCCACTTAACTTCGAGAGTGCAGTATTATTTCTAATCAATTGTATATATTTCTATCCTTAGTATATGAACTGTCATTGTATTAATAATTAATATTTGTCATATGGACTATAGTCTGCCAATAAACCTTTTCATTTTCTTTTTCATTTTCATTTTCATTATACGTTTAGATATTAGTATGCCTATTTAGGACTGTAGCCTAAAATCCTATATAGGCCAAGGTTGTGACACAGTGCCAGCAGAGGGCTTAATATAATGGTACAAATTGTTAACGGTATCTATGTAAATTAAATAACATAAACACTGCAATTTGAACGCAATACTTGTGCCAGCTGATATTATATGCAAATTTTATATCTGAATGTTGTCATTTAGACTCCTTTACCGGCATTTTGTGTTTATAAATATTAAAGACAATTGAGGCCTTATGCAGATATTTAATAAAATATTTTGGAAGTATTGTATTAAGGATCATGATAATAATAGTAATAATTTGCTGATTTGTTTATATATTTGCAAATGTCTGATTTTCTTCATATATATAGAGCCCAAATGTTCAGGCAAAATGCTATAAAAGCCTTTTTTTGGCCTATTTTTGCGTTTACAGGAAAAAAAAAAGTGCTTTTTCATCATAAAGTGCCTAATTTGCCTTTTTTCCATTATTTTCTAGTATTATTCCATTAATCCTAAAAAAAAGGTCTGAGCGTGCATAACTGAGCGTGCATAGCAGTATTATTAGGGGGGATCAATTTTTATTTTTGGGGGATTATTTATTTTTTATGGTTCTTAAAATATGCTATCACTTACGAACAGCTTAAAAATAGAAAAAAAAAATCATGTATTTTACTCGATAACCTCCCTGTACATGTGGTTTGAAAGTTTATTGAATATCATAATGTTTATTCTAAGAGTAAATTCCAGTTTATTTAAACAAATCTTGTTAAAAAACATGAAATATCATTAAAGAAGTTAGAAATAGACCCGTAATTGATTAATTCATTACAGAATATATTTGCTAGAAAATAATGGAAAATAATATATGTATATATTTTTACATCACCTAGACAAAACAAAAAATCATAAATTCAGACATAGCATAATATAAATGCCTCTAATTACCACACATTATTTAGCACATAAGTATATTTATAGCATTATCAAAATCTTTCATAGTCATTGTCATATTTGATGCAACTCTGTCTAGATAGATTTTCAAGTTAATTACATAAATCTCTATTGGAAGATTCTTATAGTACTTTTTCAGTTTGAAGATATCTGACGACCTGGTAAGAGATGTCGATGTATCTCTTGCATATCTCACTTCGATGTATATTCTGTCATTTTTCTCTTTGAGTGACAACCTTGTATCATTCACAAAATCATCTACTTCACTAGCTTTGGTGAAAGGTCCACCAAGTTTCTTCATGGTGTCTAGATCTTTGTTCTTTTTCTTGTCAGCTGCTATGTTTGTTACCTCCTTGTCACTTAATCCTTGCCTCTTAAGTTCTTGTTGCTTTCTGCTCCATTCTACCAACACGTTAGGAAGGGGACCATCTTGCTGTACTAGTTTTACATATACTTTGGCCATAGACTTGCCTTCAATCAAGTCAGTGCTTCTTCCTTTTACATGTGCACGGCTGGCCATAGGTAGCTGTTTTGCACCACGTTGACTGAGCTCATAGTTGATGCTGCCCACTGACCGTTCTGGATGCAGTGTTGTTGGTGCTTTCTGTAGTTTCTCCTGATCCATCGATCCATTGATGAGGCAACTTGTCTCTATCCTCATTCAAGTTTGCATACACAAATTTTCATTTTTTTGATGTTGATGGTATATTTTCTTCAGAGATATATTCATCTTCAGTGCATGTGCCCTCATCTGTTATCGAGCTATCAAATTCTTGGTAAAGCTGTGATACAAACTGATTTTTCTTTTGTCTTCTTGTTCCTTTAGGAGCATCTTGTCCAATGCAGCTTGCATCCTCATTTGCCTCTCAGCTGTTCTTTGCCATGCCATGTTCACTGAATTATCACGAAACATTTTTCTTGGTCCTCGTTCATCCTCCAGGAACTTCCACTCTATCTCAGTAACTTTAACACCATAGATTTTCTCTTGGCGTCTTCGTGATTTCATATATGTACAGGAGATATCAAACAAAGTGGCTGCAACACAGTTGTTGAATTCTGAAATTTCTGCTCATTTTGCTTCAGTCATTCTCTGTGAGCGAACCTGACAGTGTTTTTTGAAATCTTCATACAATTTTGTTATCTGGTTGACAATGTTACTGATCGATTTTGTGTATAGGTTGCACCAGATCCAAAGGTTCCGCAAGTTGTAGGCAACTTTCCATGCAGCATCACTAACAGAAAGTTGATTCTTACCAGCTCTGGCTGGCCTCAGCATGAACATCATCACTTGAATAACATCTTGCTGGAGTGGCAGTACACCTGCCTTAAACTGATATAGCTCAATATATTCCACATCTCCACACCGGCGTGTGGAAGCAGAACGTAACTCTCTCATTTTGATCCTGTTAATTACTGTAAGTCTATTTTAAGATTTCTTTAGCTCCTGTAAATGAGAAAAAATTATTAAACAAGCATAAAAAAGTAACAACTAAATAATCATGTAATATAATAATATTATATATATATAATATACAGGGTGTACATAAAGTCAGGATCTATTTTTGTGAAGCACTTGGAAATTATATGGAATTCAATCATAAAATGATAAAGTGGTAACATTTATTAAATAATTAAGAGTAGGATTCGACGTGACGCCCATCAGTATCCCTGCACAGCTCAAATCGTTCCGCAGCATTTCTAAACACATTCTGGAGCATTTGCGGGGTTATGTTATCTGCAGCAGTTCGTATACGTGTAACGTAAGTTTTCAAGACTCGTAATCTTCGTCTGATAGACGTGCGATTTGATAAAGCCTCATGCAAAGAAATCTAAAGGGGTTAAATCTGGTGATCTCGCTGGCCAAGGTCTGTTGCTTTCGCGTCCGATCCAGCGATTTGGAAAACATCCATTTAGATAATCCTGAACAATTTTGGCATAGTGACAAGGAGCACCATCAAGTTGATAGACGACGGTACTAACAATCCTATCTCCAATCAGCTGAGGTTCAAGGAATTGCTGCAACATGTCCAGATAAATAAGCCCCGTAACTGTAGCTTCAGCAAAGAAAAAAGGACCATAAACCTTAGATTTTGTTAAACCCATCCAGACATTAACTTTAGGCGAGTCTCTTTCCCAGTTTTGGACGAAATCATTCGGTCTTTCATCTGCCCAATTTCGACAGTTATGGCGATTTACTTTTCCACACGTATGGAAAGTGGCTTCATCACTAAAGAGAATGTTGTCCATTAAATTATCACTCCAGATTTGTTCTACGAGATCAGCACACACAGCACTTCGTCGAGGGAAATCTTCCTCATACAAATCATGTAAAACCTGCAAATGATAGTTTTTCTTCTGCAAATTAACTTTCAGAATTTTGTGCACAGATGACGTCGGGAGGCCGAGTCTGTGTGATGCAGCACGAACGGACGTACGTGGCTCCTCAGTGATAATTCCGCGTACTGCATTCACGGTAAGATCTGACATACACGGTCGTCCTGAGCTTGCTTCATCATTTACAGATCCCGTTCGTTTAAATTTGTTCACCAATTTTCGTATTGTCTTGTCTATTGGCCCCGGCTTATGAAATCTCCTTCTAAACTTCTCTCTGATGTCATTGTATTTCTTTCCCTCGATTCGCCAAATTACTATTGCCCCACACTCTCTGTATTCATTCTAAGGGCTTCTGAAAAGAAAAATAGAAAAAATAATTATTTCACAAAAAAGATCCTGACTTTATGTACACCCTGTATAATATAAAAAAAAAATATATATATATATATATGTAATATATATAATATAATAATATAATATTATGATTATATGTAAATAATAATCATAAAATAATAATCAATGGCAAATAATCAGTTTCTGTGGCTAATATTGTTATTTAGCATCAGCAAACAATTCAGTTAACTAAATTTATGATGTGAATATTGATGTCAGCAATTTAATAGTATTTTTTTAACAAAACCAGATAAAGTGGCTAATAATTTTCATTGTTAGTATCAGCAAAACTTCAGAGGGCATGTACAGGTGGGTTAATGACATCAGATATTTGTGAAACATGGTTCATTTTACTTCTTTTGTATGATAGCAACTGTTAAAGACCAGAAAACCGGGGGTCACCATTTCTGTTCCCTCCCCTAGTATTATTTATATTAAACATTTCCGTAACATCGCTTCCCGGAGATCAGCGAAGTTAAGCGACATTGTCTGGATAGTAGTTGGATGGGAGACCGTCCTCCGCGCCCAGATTATGTAGCGACCCGTGGTTCGGATCCCACGTAAAGCTGTAGGTCCCCTCCGTTATATGACCTTAGTTGTTGCGAAGGAGGTTAAACAACCTCCAATTAAAAAAAAAAATTAAACATTTTTTAAAATTTAAATCCTTGTCATTATCGTGTAACGAACATTTTCAATACCTATCGTTTTGATCACTATAATGGTATTGTAATATGTATTATTTCTACGTATATACTAATATTATTCTATATTAAACTTTATTTTTGGAAATAATTGTTATTATGTGTAACTAATATTTGCATTACCTTCTGTTTTGTTTACCAAGAGACCTGTAATATGTATTATGCGTAGGCCCCTATTAAAAGGTATTATTCTAGATTAAACGTTTTTTGAAAGCGAATTTATAAATGCGTTTTATAGGGTTTTTTACTGACTATTTTGAATATTTATTTTGCCTATTTGCCTACCCTTTTTTAAAGGTTTTTATAGTGCCTAAACATCCTGGCTCTATTCATATATACATATATATATACAAGTGAATTTTTTAACATATATAATTTTCACATCTCGTTAACAGCTATTGCGGTTATCTGAATTTTTGGATTTTAGATAAATAATGAATAAATGAAATGTTACCTCGAAATAAATATTTCTTATAAAAAAATATATTTATATACACTAAATGTGAATTATTTATCAAAACTGTGAAAACTGCAAAACAAAAACAAAAAATATTATTTAGTTCAATCTATCGTTAGCCAAAACGAATGAAAAATTGAACGCTTCCGTTTGTGTAAAAGGATGGGAAGAGGATAATGTATTTGGAAAGGCTTAACATGTGTGCATTCAGAGTTAGGAAAAACAAATGCAAACTCTTCTTTTAATTATTTTTTCCTCCGATACATAAAGTCCAAACTATAAAGTTAAGCCGATCAACGAAAATGGAATTCAAACCCTCTGGTGAATTCAACCTCTAGTGAATTCAGATCATTATATCGAGCTTTACAAACACTTTCTAGCTTGCTTTGAATCTGTGCAAAACTTCTTTTTTTTTTTTTGAACGAGAAGGTCGGAGATTGAGACGGATCTCCTATTTTGAAAATATTTTATTCCAGAGGTAACTTTACGATAGCGTAAAGGAAGACTAGGGAATAAAGGTCTTTATTGAGGTTATGTATACAGGATATTCCAAATAACTTTGTGCATTTAATTAACTACGATACTTAATTATTAATTATCAAAGTATATTTTGTGAAAAAAGATTCTTTAAATGCTTTGATGGGGATTAGTATGTGTAATATTAGTTTTCCTTTTTATGCGACTCATTATGAGAAACGTAACCTATAATTAGATTTTTATGCCAGTATACATGATAGAATTGACAGTGGAAGAAAGACTACACTTAATATAGAATTGGCAATGGAAGAAAGTCTACTCTTAATATAGAGTTGACAATGGAAGAAGACTCTCTTAATATAGAATTGGCAATGGAAGAAAGACTACTCCTAATATAGAATTGGCAATGGAAGAAAGACTACTCTTAATATAGAATTGGCAATGGAAGAAGACTCTCTAATATAGAATTGGCAATGGAAGAAAGACTACTCTTAATATAGAATTGGCAATGGAAGAAGACTCTCTTAATATAGAATTGGCAATGGAAGAAAGACTACTCTTAATATAGAATTGGCAATGGAAGAAGACTCTCCTAATATAGAATTGGCAATGGAAGAAAGACTACTCTTAATATAGAATTGGCAATGGAAGAAGACTCTTAATATGGAATTGGCAATGGAAGAAAGACTACTCTTAATATAGAATGGCAATGGAAGAAGACTCTCCTAATATAGAATTGGCAATGGAAGAAAGACTACTCTTAATATAGAATTGGCAATGGAAGAAGACTCTCTTAATATAGAATTGGCAATGGAAGAAAGACTACTCTTAATATAGAATTGGCAGTGGAAGAAGACTCTCTTAATATAGAATTGGCAATGGAAGAAGACTCTCTTAATATAGAATTGGCAATGGAAGAAAGACTACTCTTAAATAGAATTGGCAATGGAAGAAGACTCTCCTAATATAGAATTGGCAATGGAAGAAAGACTACTCTTAATATAGAATTGGCAATGGAAGAAGACTCTCTTAATATAGAATTGGCAATGGAAGAAAGACTACTCTTAATATAGAATTGGCAATGGAAGAAGACTCTCCTAATATAGAATTGGCAATGGAAGAAAGACTACTCTTAATATAGAATTGGCAATGGAAGAAGACTCTCTTATATAGAATTGGCAATGGAAGAAAGACTACTCTTAATATAGAATTGGCAATGGAAGAAGACTCTCTTAATATAGAATTGGCAATGGAAGAAAGACTACTCTTAATATAGAATTGGCAATGGAAGAAGACTCTCTTAATATAGAATTGGCAATGGAAGAAAGACTACTCTTAATATAGATTGGCAATGGAAGAAAAACTACTTTAATATAGAATGAATGCGAAATTAAACACAATAAATAAATGTCATAAAACTTGTAATTCACTAAACAGTTTCGGTGTGAATGTCCTGTATAATATAGAGTACATTATAGGATTATAGTTTTCAATGCATAGCTGCGAGCCTTTATCAAGTAAGGGGACCCATAAGCTCTTCATATCCTTATATGATTATCGACACCGGCCTATTAGAATTTCACTTCAGCTTTCAGAAAGTCACTATTATAATGTTGATATAAAGATGTTATTATTTTGGTCAACGTCTTAATCATTTCCTTTTCTGTGCCTACTTAAAGTATATTGTAGTTATCAGACCAAACTTTAAGTACTCACGGGAAAATTGAGCAGACGTAATCTGCAACAGCATGCGAAAATCTTAGAAAAGAAATAGGTAATCACATTGGTTCCCAACCTTTCCCATTTCGCTGACAGGTAAAGGCTTTATTCACACTTATATAAGGGCCAGTACAAAGACGACCATATATATATATATATATAATATATATATTATATATATATTCTTTTAGGGCCATAACTCAGACATTCGCATGTGCCAACAAAAATGTCATACCCAATGTTTTTACAAATTCAGGTTATATGCCGGTATACCTTAAGCAAATATGAAAACTTATATATGTATATACAAGACGGAAATAGATCAACATAATTACTAAATTATTCTAAAATAACAAAGAAAATTTTATTTTTGGATTAAAATAATAATATCGCCAACGTCTCACCAAATAAGTGATTTCTGCCCTCTGTATTGATAGCTTCAGTAGTGTAGGCGCATTTAGTGTGAAGGGTGGGGGTACCAGTGCCAGTGTCAAGTGAGGGGAAAAGAGCGGAAAGGGGGAGGGGAGGGGAAAGAGGGGGGGAGGAAATGGGAGAAAAGCAAAAAAAAATAATATTTCAAAGGGGTGGGGGTCATAAGATATATATATATATATATATATTATATATATATATATATATATATTCTTTTAGGGCCATAACTCATACATTCGCATGTGCCAACAAAAATGTCATACCCAATGTTTTTACAAATTCAGGTTATATGCCGGTATACCTTAAGTAAATATGAAAACTTATATATGTATATACAAGACGGAAATAGATCAACATAATTACTAAATTATTCTAAAATAACAAAGAAAATTTTATTTTTGGATTAAAATAATAATATCGCCAACGTCTCACCAAATAAGTGATTTCTGCCCTCTGTATTGATAGCTTCAGTAGTGTAGGCGCATTTAGTGTGAAGTGGTGGGGGTACCAGTGCCAGTGTCAGTGAGGGAGGGGAAAAGAGCGGAAAGGGGGAGGGGAGGGGAAAGAGGGGGGGAGGAAATGGGAGAAAAGCAAAAAAAATAATATTTCAAAGGGGGTGGGGGTCATAAGATATATATATATATATATATATATATATTCTTTTAGGGCCATAACTCATACATTCGCATGTGCCAACAAAAATGTCATACCCAATGTTTTTACAAATTCAGGTTATATGCCGGTATACCTTAAGTAAATATGAAAACTTATATATGTATATACAAGACGGAAATAGATCAACATAATTACTAAATTATTCTAAAATAACAAAGAAAATTTTATTTTTGGATTAAAATAATAATATCGCCAACGTCTCACCAAATAAGTGATTTCTGCCCTCTGTATTGATAGCTTCAGTAGTGTAGGCGCATTTAGTGTGAAGTGGTGGGGGTACCAGTGCCAGTGTCAAGTGAGGGGAAAAGAGCGGAAAGGGGGAGGGGAGGGGAAAGAGGGGGGGAGGAAATGGGAGGAGAAAAGCAAAAAAAATAATATTTCAAAGGGGGTGGGGGTCATAAGATATATATATATATATATATATATATATATTCTTTTAGGGCCATAACTCATACATTCGCATGTGCCAACAAAAATGTCATACCCAATGTTTTTACAAATTCAGGTTATATGCCGGTATACCTTAAGTAAATATGAAAACTATATATGTATATACAAGACGGAAATAGATCAACATAATTACTAAATTATTCTAAAATAACAAAGAAAATTTATTTTGGATTAAAATAATAATATCGCCAACGTCTCACCAAATAAGTGATTCTGCCCTCTGTATTGATAGCTTCAGTAGTGTAGGCGCATTTAGTGTGAAGTGGTGGGGTACCAGTGCCAGTGTCAAGTGAGGGGAAAAGAGCGGAAAGGGGGAGGGGAGGGGAAAGAGGGGGGGAGGAAATGGGAGAAAAGCAAAAAAATAATATTTCAAAGGGGTGGGGGTCATAAGATATATATATATATATATATATATATATTCTTTTAGGGCCATAACTCATACATTCGCATGTGCCAACAAAAATGTCATACCCAATGTTTTTACAAATTCAGGTTATATGCCGGTACCTTAAGTAAATATGAAAACTTATATATGTATATACAAGACGGAAATAGATCAACATAATTACTAAATTATTCTAAAATAACAAAGAAAATTTTATTTTTGGATTAAAATAATAATATCGCCAACGTCTCACCAAATAAGTGATTTCTGCCCTCTGTATTGATAGCTTCAGTAGTGTAGGCGCATTTAGTGTGAAGTGGTGGGGGTACCAGTGCCAGTGTCAAGTGAGGGGAAAAGAGCGGAAAGGGGGAGGGGAGGGGAAAGAGGGGGGAGGAAATGGAGAAAAGAAAAAAAATAATATTTCAAAGGGGTGGGGGTCATAAGATATATATATATATATATATATATATTCTTTTAGGGCCATAACTCATACATTCGCATGTGCCAACAAAAATGTCATACCCAATGTTTTTACAAATTCAGGTTATATGCCGGTATACCTTAAGTAAATATGAAAACTTATATATGTATATACAAGACGGAAATAGATCAACATAATTACTAAATTATTCTAAAATAACAAAGAAAATTTTATTTTTGGATTAAAATAATAATATCGCCAACGTCTCACCAAATAAGTGATTTCTGCCCTCTGTATTGATAGCTTCAGTAGTGTAGGCGCATTTAGTGTGAATGGTGGGGGTACCAGTGCCAGTGTCAAGTGAGGGGAAAAGAGCGGAAAGGGGGAGGGGAGGGAAAGAGGGGGGGAGGAAATGGGAGAAAAGCAAAAAAAATAATATTTCAAAGGGGGTGGGGTCATAAGATATATATATATATATATATATATATATATCTTTTAGGGCCATAACTCATACATTCGCATGTGCCAACAAAAATGTCATACCAATGTTTTACAAATTCAGGTTATATGCGGTATACCTTAAGTAAATATGAAAACTTATATATGTATATACAAGACGGAAATAGATCAACATAATTACTAAATTATTCTAAAATAACAAAGAAAATTTTATTTTTGGATTAAAATAATAATATCGCCAACGTCTCACCAAATAAGTGATTTCTGCCCTCTGTATTGATAGCTTCAGTAGTGTAGGCGCATTTAGTGTGAAGTGGTGGGGGTACCAGTGCCAGTGTCAAGTGAGGGGAAAAGGGCGGAAAGGGGGAGGGGAGGGGAAAGAGGGGGGGAGGAAATGGGAGAAAAGCAAAAAAAATAATATTTCAAAGGGGGTGAGGGTCATAAGATATATATATATATATATATATATATATTCTTTTAGGGCCATAACTCATACATTCGCATGTGCCAACAAAAATGTCATACCCAATGTTTTTACAAATTCAGGTTATATGCCGGTATACCTTAAGTAAATATGAAAACTTATATATGTATATACAAGACGGAAATAGATCAACATAATTACAAATTATTCTAAAATAACAAAGAAAATTTTATTTTTGGATTAAAATAATAATATCGCCAACGTCTCACCAATAAGTGATTTCTGCCCTCTGTATTGATAGCTTCAGTAGTGTAGGCGCATTTAGTGTGAAGTGGTGGGGGTACCAGTGCCAGTGTCAAGTGGGGGAGGGAAAAGAGCGGAAAGGGGAGGGGAGGGGAAAGAGGGGGGGAGGAAATGGGAGAAAAGCAAAAAAATAATATTTCAAAGGGGGGTGGGGGTCATAAGATAAGTGTGGGGTGTGCCGCCCTCAAAACCCAATATTACTTTGAACATAGTCTAACCTTAAATTAATCCACCTGCATCTTTGTTAGCATAATAAAACCAAAAAACTACTAATCGTGATAATATTTAGGCTGGAATCTGAGGAAAAGGGAGGATAGTTTAGCTGAGGCACTAACTATTGTGTTTGTTATATCTATTAATTATACAGAGATATTTGATGATTAGAAACGAAGGTAGTAAAAATAAGGTAAGAAACTAGAGGTGAACCAATAAAGGCTGTACAAGAATTTAATAATACAATGATATTTATTGCTTTAACCCTTTCAGGACTGAAGATACAAATTGCTAACGTTTCAAATACACGCATTCATAACTTAACCCTACAAAAGATTCAGGGCTTAAAGAGTTAATCTAATTTTACATTACATTACAAGTGTTCCAATAAATTTAATATTTAAATTTGCATGCCATTCAGCTCTTTCTCCTATGTCACAGCGTTTCTTAACCTGGAGTGCTAGCACCCCCAGGGGGTCCTGAAATCGATTTTAGGAGATGCTGGAAAAGGTCTTCTGTCATGTGCAGTATGGATACGTTAAGTCCGTTAACCAAACTCCTTCATAAACTCCTAATCTTTTCTATTTTATTAACAGATATTATTGTATGAGAATTTGAATATATATTTAATTACGAAAGATTTATCGCACGTTTACATTATCACCATTAATATTAAGAAGGAAGACGTTCACTCTGTCTGTGTCACGAGAAATTTACTTTTATTGCATGATTTTGACCCCAAGATTAGGGGGTAAGTAATTCTCCTTGATTGTTATTCTTAACATTTCTTTTGACCGCTTGATCTATTGTTATATTCAAGAACAAGTATTTTATTATATTGTTATATTCAAGAAAGTATTTAGGTTTGAATTTGTAAATATAATTCTTTGTGTGTCTTGTCTTAATATCGTTTTAAAATTTTCCTCGTTTATTTTTTACTCTAAATGTGTTGCTTTTAAATGTATGTTCACTTTGCTTTAACTTGGTATCTTTTTATTCAAAATATTATTGGTCAATTATAAGTTGTACTCATATTCTTATTTGTTTTGTATTTGCGTGGTGCTTTTTGATACTAACTTTTGCTAACATTTTGCTACTAACCAGGTGAAACGGGTGCTGGACTGCCTAACCTAACTACAGGGAGTGCTGATGTCGAAAAAGGTTAAGAAACGCTGTCCTATGACATACTTAGTATACTGTATCTCATTAAATACTCTTAATTAAATAAATGGGAAACCATAGAACACATCAAACTGTAACAGTATGAAAATAGTGAAATTCAATTCAGATATACAGTATAGTATATATTCAAATTTAGGTTAGATATTTAGTAGATTTGTTTTAATTAAATGAATTTAAGATTATTTGGAAAATGAAAGCCATGAATTTATACAAACTGTCTGATAAACTTTCATTTTCCAAAATGACTTTCGAAAAAGCCAACGGTAATTATTTATTTATAACAGAAGTTCACTATTTGGATGCATTATGTATATAGATTTATTATTGCTAATATATACAGAGGGTTGCCAAAAGTAAATAAACACCACCATTATTGTCGTTAAGAACAAATGGCAAAGCTCATCAATGGAATGGCAGGACGTGTGTCAGCTTTACATATTGGAAAGGGGACAATAACACCATTCTAAAGATAGTGATTCAATAAATCTGTTATTATTTATTGACTTTTATTATCAAATAAAAAATTGTGGAAAAGCTGTTGGTCATTTGATTTTGTCAACTCTCTATCTCTCTCTCTCTCTCTCTCTCTCTCTCTCTCTCTCTCTCTCTCTCTGAACATATATATATACATAAATATTATATATTAGTCATACCAACGTTAAACGTAACTTATGAAAGAGTAAATGGCATGGAAAATGAAGAGTGTTAGTCACAAGTGCTTTCGTGTTCATTTCCTAACACATTGTTGTAGTCCATTATAACTTACTAGCAGTTTAATGGTATGAAGAATACAACATGAAACCTTACCAAATTATAATTATACAGGTCTGTTAAAATTATAGACTGAGGAGATCACACAAAGGCAACTAATTTTTCTATAATTAAATTTAATTCTGATAAGACTCAGGACAAAACTGAGGTTTTAACAGTACAACAATTAGGATGATAATACAAAGCGTAAAACAATTGTAGGCAGAATAATGTTAGAAGTGGGAGATGATTTAAAGTATTTGGGAAGTGTGATAAGCGAGAATAGTACATGTGAAAATGAAGTCAATGAGAAAACTGAAACACAAAGTAGTGTATTCGAGGCTGTGAGAGTTAACGTACAATGTACAAAACGACGTACATTGTTTTGAAAAAAGCTTCAAAAGGGAATGAAATCTATGAAAAATAAAACTACGGTACATTAACATTTTATAAATGGTTAAAAAATAATCTAATAGAAAATCAATTGACCACTTGATAAAAACAATGTATTCAGTACTCATATTTTAATGGGTGGGTTAATTTTTCATGCAGTTATGAAATAGTTGCCGAATTTTGACGATTTCGATATATTTCTTTTTTTTTCATAGATTTTATTTCCTCGGTGAATTTTTTTCCTCACTAGATCATACATGAAACCATTACGGAACAGAATTCTGACAAAGTAGAGAGAGAGAGAGAGAGAGAGAGAGAGAGGGGAGAGAAAGGCTTATAGACGGTAGGTCTTATAATAAATGTAATTAGATTAATTAAAGAATTGTTTACTTGATTAAGGTCAACATTTCATCTTTCAGTCAGAATAATAAATCTCATAAGTCAAACAACAAAGCGAGTTTTCTGCTTTTAACAGCAAATAAACCACTGATAAAAGTCATTATAAAAGGTTACAGTTATTACAAATTTAATATGCAGTAAAGAGATTATAAAATGTCAACTGGCACCGCATATAAATGCAATTGAATAATTACATGAATTATGATAATAACCAGCGAATGAATTTAGAATCATTAAGGTTAAAAATGAATAAAACTAGGCCACGGAAGGGCCTGTTAAAGTGGTGGTTCGCTCGTGAATGATCATCTGATGTAGGTAGATTGAGCTGCATGCCTCGAAGGTAAGTGTGACGTCATCTTCTTCGAAGGGAAGAGGTATGCCTGTATAAGGAAATCTTGTGGAGAGGAAAAGGCGCAAAAAAAATTGTTTGTCTGCAGATGTCGTTCACAAAGGATTCGAAGTGTGTTGTTGAAGAAATGCTTCAGGGTGCAGAAACTGCTGCACAGCTATATATATATATATAATATATACACACCCAGGTAGCATGGTTGATCGATCGACTGTTGATGCATGGTTAACATTGTTGAAATGTGATTGCGATTTATGACAGTTCGCAAATTAGTAATGATGTACTGTTCATACGACAATTTAATGATAAAATAAAGTACAATTAGCATTTCCAAAATATACAGTATTTTCGTTAAAGGTGGGACTATATAATATATATATATATATATATATATATATATATATATATATATACTCGTGTGTGTGTGTGTGTATATATATATATATATACTGTATATGTATGTATGTATGTATGTATGTATGTATGTATGCAGGCCCACATTTAGGGGGTGGCGCACCGGGCAAATGTCCAAGACCCCGCGCCCGATGGGCCCCGCAAATTTCAATTGAAAAAATTAAACGTCACGTATTTGCCATCTGCGACGAGTTTTACTTTTTCCGGCAGGCGGCATGGCATCAGGCATTCTAATATCCGCTCTGATGGTGTTTAATTTGTTGTTCTTGTTAGTGTTACTCATTTCTAATGTTGTTACTAACTTACTTCTTGTTGTTTCTGTTGCATTGTAATACGTACAACATGGAAACGAGCCGTGACCGGGATCGAAGGAGGAAATATAAACCCGGTAGTGAAAAGCGTAAGGATAAGAAGCGCAGAGAAGAGTCCCTGGCGCTGTTGAGTATAGAGCATGAGGTGTTGCAGTCGGTGAGTTTCGAGGACACAATCACGCAGTTTTCCAAACAAAAAGCCAAGAAGCGTCCTACGTAATATTCATTACAAATCTACACTCTATCTACAGTACAGTAAGCTGTACAGTTTAGCTGTTTATTAAGTGCATTACAACTGTGTAGCTGTTTATTAAGTGCATTACAATAACTGTGTAGATGTTTATTAAGTGCATTACAACTGTGTAGCCTACTAGTGTAGCTGTATACACTGTATGTGTACATAGTTAAACTATAGTCTTTAATATCACATTAATAAGCCGAATGGCTTCCGCATGTGGGTTTTGTGTGTGTTAAAAAAATATATCTGTTATGTGCATTACAAAATATTGTCATTCATTAACACACTAAAATAATACATCCCGAGAAATAGTTTGCCCAAGGCCCCGCACACTGTAAATACGCCCCTATATGTATGCGTAGCTAGCTAGCTACGAGGGCAGGAAGAGGGTGGAAGCCAAGTAACCAACTCTCTTCTCCACCACATCCCGCAAATGAGGTAAGATTCTGGATCGACCTGTGGTCGATCCTGAACTTCGTTCGAAGCCATCAAATAAGAATATGTGTGTGTGTGTGTGTGTGTGTGTGTGTGTAACATAGTTACACACTCAGGGACACGATTCATTTGCCATGACAACGCAGAACTTTTAATGAAGTTAAACTAGAAGGAATCTGATTACAATTCGTATCATCAGTCCACTAATGAAAGACACAGAAAAATTAAAGAGGATAAAATTGGATTTCAATTCGCTCATAAAATGTTCGAATCACCGAATTTTAAACGTTATAGGAAGGTGGGTGGGGGGGGGGGGGGGGTTTAAGGATTAATTTAATTTAGTTCCCCCTAAAAAAAAGAAAAAAAGAAAGGAACCTAATAAAATATTACTGTTAAGTGAAAATTGTGAATTTGAAAGCGAATTGCAAAGTAGGGGGCCTACATAAAAAATTCTTCATTTTACAGATCGAAATTTATATATATATATATATATATTATATATATATATATATATATATGGGATCGTTTTTAGCATATAACAATGGTTACTCGAGTGAAATGAACTGAAGACCAATTCAATTTTTATTTCAAGAAATGACAAAATGATCGTTTTTCTCCGCATTTTATTATAAGTTTTAAAGTTATGCCTGAAACAAACTATTTTATTGATGATAATTTCCGGAGGGTTTTTTTTTTTTTTTTTTATTCAGTTATTATATGATCTAAAGTTATTTCAAAATTTTCTTTGATTGGACGATAAACTTTATTTTTAGTGGACAATTTTCAGTTTGAACCGTTTTATTCTGGAAAGGGATATATCCCAGATGCCAGATGCGACATACGACTTTCTAAGTACGTAAGTAGAGCCACTCGTGAAATATATACTGCCCAACTTTATCGTGTGTGTTGGGCACACAGAGAGAGAGAGAGAGAGAGAGAGAGAGAGAGAGATCACTAATGAGCCGATAACTCTAAGGTTTACGTGATATATTTCTTGTAGTAATATTTATCAGTGAGGAGGGCCAGAGACTGACACAGCTCTCAGGCCAACTAACGCGGCATATCGCGCTAACAACTGGATAATTATTACCAGCACCATCGGGATTCGAAACCCAAACCTCAGTGGCTTCACTTCACTTACAGGGAAACTGTTTCTTACTGAGCTACAAGCGGTTGTGATGTACTCGTATGTTTAAGTTAAAACCAGGATAATTTAGGTTAAACTAGGTTAGATTACGAGACCTTAGGTTTGTTATAATCTATATGTTAGATTTGGTAATGTCTCAGTGGGAAGTAATTAACCTTTAAGGAATATAAAACCTTAGTTAACCTTGGTTTTGCTTCCGCCGTAATTGTTCATCCTGACGAAGGTCACGCTTGTCACTCCAACTTACACCTACAGTTTAACGTTGAATTCTAACCACGCCTCACCAGTAGCCCAGCGTCTTGACCACTAGGCTACCAAGGGTATCCATTTATCTACCAACCAATTTTTTTTTATTGTGTGGAAGGATGGACAGCTGGGTTTAGCTGCGCGCCGGCTGCCGTCACCGGGTCTCGATCCCAGAGCCGATGGATTCGTAGTCAGCGACGCTAACCACTACACCACCGAGGCGCATATATATATATATATATATATATATATATATATATATATATATATATATATCGGTAATAATGGGGGTGGTAGTAGAAAAAATCTTAATGATACGTGCAGGAATAAGGACGGAGAGACTAAATTATTATAAAGAGGTATATTGGAGAAATATTGAAATCGTGACTGCAAAACAAGGAAAAGGTAAGGTATTAAAAGTTTTTCCAAATTTTATTCTGGTTTGTTTATTTTTTTTTTTTTAGGTTATTCAACCGCAAATCGTAGGCTTCTTTAAATTCTATCGAGTTTGAGTTTACAAATACAATCTTTTTCCTTACTGAGTCTACAGATATATATATATATATATATATATATATATACACACACACAAATATTATTCTAAACAAAATACAGGCCCGTATACGGACGGTTTGCTGTTGCGGATACTCGTGATTTTTGGTCGAGTTTGTGTTGAGCAAGCCTAAGGTAGTACGAGTGTGAATGATGTGGGTAAATTTGTGCTACCTTGGGGGAAGAAACACAAACTTGCGGTGCATCTTGCTCTTGAAGAATTATGCACAGGACTGATAATAAGTGGAGATGTCTGCAATATAAACTAACAAAAATTGCAATCAATTGAATACAGATATGGATGTTCTTTGGTCTAAACCAGGGGTTCTCAACCGGTGGGTAATTACCCTCACAGGGGTAATTTGGAATATCCAGGGGAGTAATGGAAGCCATACATATTTTATTTAAGAGTGGTGCTTAAAGACATTTCTATGATTCTAAACTACTTCTTTAACTTTTGGGGTTAATTTACGCGTCATTAGGGGTAACGGGGTGAGCGCCAATGCTTCAGGTGGGTAATGGAAGTAAGTGGGTTGAGAACCCCTGGTCTAAACTAACACAGAATATTGTTGCTTTCAGCAGTGATGAAACACGTACGAAAGCTTCGTCAGTACTTTGACCCCGAGCTCTTCATACTTCCACTTAAACTATGAATGCATCGCTAACTACGAATCCACCGACTCCGGGTTCGAATCCCTGTGACGGCAGTCGACGAGCAGCAAACCCAGCTTTTCATCCTTCCATACAATAAAAATTGTTTGGTAGATAAGTGGGTACCGTGGGTAGCCTAGTGGTAAAACGCTGGGTTGCTGATCAGGAGGTCGTAAGATTGAGTCTGAATGAGGACTTTGTAATTTCTGACCACCTGTGGTGGGTAGTGGTTCGGATTCCACATTAGGTTGTAGGGCTAAGGTGGAACAACAAGCTTGAACTTCGTCAAAATGAAAAATTCAGGCAGAAGCAAAACCAAGGTTAACCATATATATATATATATATAGTATAAGTTATTTGTGTTGAGCGACCTGCTCCTCCTTATCTGACATCCAATAAATTCTAACTACTGCAAATTCGTATTGGATTTTGAATGTATTCGACCGGTATATAAATGCTATACACGAATGTAGAAAGAGAGATAATCCAACCATAGTTTAAGATTCTGTCAAAGTATCATCTTGAGGGTTTATGCAAATGTGGCCCAACCCCACCCCACTCCACCCCCGAAACCGCAAAACCAAATAAGCAAGTGTCGTAAAAGCAAATCTGCCTTCGATGCAAATGGGGGCGATAAAACGAAAGGGGGGAATCCTCTCTTGGCAAATCTCATCTGGCCACAATGAAGTTAATCTCATTTGAATTTTATTGCCACGAAGATAGATAGCCCGGAGAATCTTACAGAGCAGTGCATGGGAAGAATCGTTTTGAGAATCATCTTGAGAATCGCCTTGAGAATCGTTTTGGGAATCGTCTTGAGAATCGTTTTGAGAATCGCCTTGAGAATCGCCTTGAGAATCGCCTTGAGAATCGTCTTGAGAATCGTTTCCAACATGGAAAGTAGTATGTATGGAAAGTAGCATGAATAATAGTATAGACATCGTTCTAAGAAATGTTTTGACAATTGTGTGGAATATAGTATATGGAGTGGAGCGTAGTCTAAAGAATAATATAAAGAATCTCGCAAAAAGATGGGTTGGATATAAGATGACATGTAGAATAATTTGGGGGATAGAATACACGCATGGAAATTTATCATTATTAAGTTCAAGGAAGGAAACTCATTCATGATAAAGGAATGACACTGAAAGACATAGACCCTATATAAGCTTTAATTTCTATTAAGTGCGTGAATGCCTTATGTTAAATAATAAATATTTAAAAAAAAATCTTACTCATGCAGATCACCGAAAAATAAAATTAAATATTTTATTCGACAAAATACAGGGTGTTCATTTTATCAGTTAACTAAAAAAAAAATCAGCAAACAAATAACTAAATTAAAAAAAATTATATTTCAGAGATGCATTAAACTTTGTGATGTGAGAAATAGTACCAATATTTATACAAACATTTTCATTAATTTACTTATAATACAATTACGTCTAAGTACTTCCCCTTAAGGCGTAACAAACAGCTATACGTTTATTTGGCCATATAGTAAAAAACTTGCATTTATAATCAGTTATTTTCCTTTTAGCAGAAAGTACTTTGGCGAACCTTCAGAAGAAAACATCGAGATAAAACTTTTGGAACAAAAAAAAAAAAAAAAAAACCTTTTTTTTTTTTCTTTTTTTTTTAAAGGAAAAACTTTTCGGCCGAAAACGATTCACAAAAAACAGAAGTCAGAATTCTCATTTTTTAAATTGGATTTTTATTTCCGTTATTACTGACGTTGTGGCGTTTTTCTCGATCCCGTTTTCAGTCCAAGAAACTCCTCGAGTTGAACGATGCCTTGAATAAATAATGCTTTTGGTCGCCAAAAATGTGATATTTATACTTATTATTCTCATATAATGTGATTGTGGATGGACGATGAAACAAATAGAGAATAATGGTTTTATATTCTCTCTTTTGGTAAGCTATGTCGATACCACAAGTGTTGTTCTTTTAACAATTATGTATTACTTTAGTTCTTTAACTTGACGAATGAGCATATAAAAACGTTAAAAACTAAAATATGGAGATAGCTTAGATGCGTAGTTGCGTACATACAGGGTGATTCAAAAGTTATGTCCTCAAAATAACTACAATAAATAACTTTGGGACAGGGCGTATGTATATATATATATATATATATATATATATATATATATAGAGAGAGAGAGAGAGGAGAGAGAGAGAGAGAGAGAGAGTGTATTACTTACTTGTGTTTACTTTTGTCGAGTTCGAACAACCTTTCAGAACCGGTCTGTATTCGACCCTTCTTCAGTACCTCGCCTCATTTCGGGGATGTAATGAAGGAGAAACTTGCTTACTGAAATCTCATATTTCTGTCCTCACAGATAGGTATGCATAACTGGGCAGAGACTTCTCATAGGAACCTATTACCTATCGAGTTGGCTTTCGACGGTAGTAGGTTTTTTAGTTCTTCTGATAGCATGTTAGTGTTGAATCTCGTATTCTGAATGTATTTTCCATCTTAACGTTTTCATGACCCCCTGTCCCACCCACCCGTTATTGTTTCTTTATTTCATTTCTAAAATTTGGGGCCGTAGAGTATTTGATCGATGGTTAAACTTCCTTGAAATTTTTTAATCTGAGATTTCAACGTCCAGGCATCACTTCATTCGATTCCTTTTAATCTATACTCTAATAAGAGAGCTGTCCGTCTGTCCGTCCGTCTGTCTGTCTGTCCGTCACACTTTCAGAAATTGTGAGAAAAAATTGTGAGAAAAAAAATTCAGAAATTGTAAAAAAAATTCAGATATTGTATTACGGGCGGCAATGTGAAGCTCAAGATTTTCATGACTGTGTTCTTTTCTGTAGTTTAGCAATGGGGTAAAGGTGGGGGTGGGGGTAATGGGGGATGGGTGGGGTAATGGGGAGGGGTGGGGGTAATGGGGGAGGGGATTGGCCCCCAAGTTGTATGAATGGGGGTGAGGAGGTTTTGGGAGATACCAGATTCAGAAATGTTGACACAATGTGAAGCTCAAAATTTTCACGGCTGGGTTCTTTTTTTGTAGTTTAGCCTGTCTAACCGTCAGCGAAGTGACGGGAACTGTACTAGTATTTCATTAAGTTATCGGTACCTTTTTACATTATAAGCTTTAATGTAGTTATTCAAATCAGTAAATTTAATGAGTGAAGGAAATCTAAACTATTTTGGTCCACAGGTTTAACAGTTTTATTACGTTACTGAGTGATGAGTAATAAGAATCATTTCAATTAACAGTTTACAGTAATCTAATTCATAACAGAGAAATTTTCAACAATGTGAAAGAATAGCTCAAAACACTTCAACGATTTCAACAATTTTCAAAGAATAATTCTCAGATAGACTATTTATTAATATTCAAATAAATTTCAGCAAATTACAAAGTCAAAGACTGTATGCGTAAAACGTATTACAATAATAAAGTAATGTAAGGATAATTTACACAGTTATTTACAAATAACGGAGGAGCGAGGGTTTTAAGCACAATTTATTTTTCCGGGATTCCTCGAAAATAAGCTGTTTAGGTCTTAAGTACTTTTACAAATGTGAATGGCTTATAGTAAAAGTGACACCCTACAAGGAGGGACTAATTTACGTATAATGAATCATTATCTTCAATTTTGGCAGTTCCGGTAAAGCAATTACTGTAAGTGGTACCTCTTAAAATGGGTGGAAAGATTTCTAAACCAATGAAAAATATTTTAAAACTGTTTACTCAACAATGGGAATTTAAAATCACTGAAATTTTCTACCACCACATTTGAGGGTGTTTGCAAGACCCTCCTACTTAATTTCGTGTGGTCATGTCTCCTTACATTCTTTTAGAATTGTCTAAAAGCCCATTAGAGAAATTGGAGGTCTTAAAGTCAAAGTAGCAGCTACAAAACTTAAACTAAGGAACATTAACATGTAAAAGAAGCCTTGACCCACAAAAAAAAACGCAAATAGCGAAGAGACGAATAAAAACGTGTACTTTTGATCGAAGAATCCAGATCGGAGCTGCTTGACTATTCTGGAAGAATGTTTGCAAAGGGACGTGGCCACAAGAAATTCAAGCAGGAGTGTCTCGTTAACATCCTCAAACGTGGAGGTGGATCTATAATCATTTAGTGATGCATCTCTGCTATATACAGTTGGCGATACTGTAAATTTGGTGGAATTATTGAAAAGGGGGAGTATTACAACAGGTTGAGCAGACATCCTCTGCCCAATGGTCGTCGTCTAAGTGGACAAATCCTTGTCTTTGTTCATGATTATGACCCAGAACACAGACTTGAAAGCCCTGACGTTAATCCCACCGAAAACAAATTAAAATTTCTGAATACAAATATAACAGAAAAACCAAGGAACCTCAAAATCATATTTCACTGCAAAGGATTTGTAGTGAAAAATCCCGAAGTTTATTTAGAAAAACGTTTTTTAGAAAATAGAATAAACGGAACTTCCTGTTTTGTTAAGAGTGAATAGTGCACACGCTAATTAGTAATTTCTAATGTCTTTGGTTCAAAGTAAATAATTTCTTTTCTTGTAGGTAATAAGCACTTTCGTCTCTAATTACCCGTTCGAAGCATTTTATAAGGTGGGAGGTGAGTGCTACTGGGCGATAATTCTTAGCCAGTGCTTTGTTACCTCTTTTGAATAAGGAAGCAATGTCCGCGCTCTCTAACGGGAGTGGGATTTCTCTTTCGTCGAGTAATTTTCTCCATTAGACTTGCCTATACTCTCTTTGCATTGTTTCAGAAACCTGGCGATCCATGGGGCTGAATTTTCTCGTATTTGTGATATAGCCTTAATTATGTCCCTTTCCAAGATGTCCGCACGTGTCCTTGACTGAATTGTATCAACTGTATGTCGAAGAATTCATCCAGCGGTTTTTTTTTCACCTTGGGCTTTGGGGCATTGAGCGCAGAGTTAAATTCTTCAATTGTGTATTCTGTTACACCATTTTTTTTAACAGACCAATACTTTCTTTACTTTTCTTTTTCCTTTTCGCAAAGATGTAGAAACATTTTGAGTTATTTTTATGTTTTGCTGGCTTGTTTTATTCCTCGTTTGTGTTGCGGATGAATGTTTGTTTCAGGTCCATTTCTATTTCTATTTAGATATACTGTATACTCGTATATAATTTTTTGTAGCTTCAGTTTCCTTACGTCCGTTTTGCATCTGTGGATATTTTTTAGAATTTTCGTTGTCTAAATAACGTTCTGATTTCTCTCTCGAGTTTACTACTCTTTCTTTTTCTTTTTTTTCTTTGTCCTTTCGAAACGTGTTTCATCAATATATGTATAGTTTTCGTGTTCGGTTGTGTTGGATACTGATCGTTATTATGTCGGTTTCGTTAGTTTTCAATCGGTGTTAGAGAGTGGTCTATTGCACTTAAGAATAATGGGGTGTCTTCTTTGGCCTTCATAAAACCAGGTGTCAAAATGTCATTATCAAGTAAGCGAGGTAACAAAGTAACACCATTAATAATGATATCAACATTAAATTATTACTAGCACTGTTACTAATGAAATGCAAAACTAATTTATGTATAGATAAACATTTATTCCAAACTTTCGATAACTTTCAGTTATCATCTTCAAGGCTCTGTAGTGGGGACACAATTACATTTAAAAGATGAAATACATATAAAATTTCACATTTTTGCGAAATAGCATAATTTACGAGTTACCTAAAATCTAGAGATTAAAATGTATGTGTTGGCTACGTCGTGGTCAGTGTCCCATTACGGCTTCCCGTCGATCAGCGAAGTTAAGTGACACTATCTGAACGCAGAGGACGCAGTGTAGCAACCCGTGGTTCGGGTCCCATGTAAAGCTGTAGGTCCCCTCTGTCATATGATCATAAATGTTGCGAAGAAAGTTAAATAGCCCCCATCATTAAAGTAAAACGTATACAAAATTCAAATCAAGTTTAAACGCGCATTAACGTATACTAACGTATTTGCATTACTAATACCATTACCAGCAACAGAAACACTTTGCACA
Organism: Bathynomus jamesi; assembly: GCA_023014485.1. Lineage (NCBI taxonomy): Eukaryota > Metazoa > Arthropoda > Malacostraca > Isopoda > Cirolanidae > Bathynomus > Bathynomus jamesi. The sequence goes on along the minus strand of JAJOZX010001915.1, from coordinate 579,083 downwards.
CAACAAAACGTGCTCCAGATCTCTTGTTGTTTTTCCAGCGTAAAGGCAAATGTTTACATCTCACAGTTAGAATAATGCAAATAATTCGGCTTCAAGGCTTTAGTTTGCATAAGAGAGTGTAGCGCACATTCATTTTGTTAAAGAAATATTCATTTATGTGCAGGTTGGGAAATATATATATATATATATATATAAAGGAAAGATACAAATGACTACACTTAACTCTACAATAATCCTTGGTAAAGCAGAGGTCATGTAAATTCTGAAGACAAAGTCATGACCCATTTTATTTTTGTGCGAAATGAATTAAAAGGGGCGAGTATTTCGTAACGAAAACACACCTTTCTTGAAAAGGGCAATCACCCAACAAAACATTCTATCTATATTTACGAAACCTTTGGATTAACTTTCCCTGAGTTAATGTTATAGTTTTCATGAAGACTGTGAAGTTATCTTTGTCTGTGAATCGTTTATCTGCGAATCGTTTGTCTGTGAAATCAGGAGTTGGCATGAGTAATGTAAGCATTTACTTGCCCCAACGAATGGAATTAACACCAGTGAAGCGCATGAATAAAATATAGCCAAAACCATTCAAAAACATGTGTACGTGTACGTATATACAAACTGTTGATACTATGAGCAGTTATTAAAGAAAACAACATATGGGGGTTGTTCTCGGATAAAAGGAGTAAAATTTAATGTCACCTAAAGTAAACGTTTTAATAAAAGTTTAATGGTAGAAGGTCGCGGGATGTAACGCCTTCGTCAACAAAATAGGTGAAGAACTTCTCTTCTATGAAAGAAGGTTATCAAAAACTCAAGACACAGCAGTTCAAAATAAAAGGTAGCACAGTTCATCAACATTTTCCATGAAGTTACAACTTCTCTGCGATGTCGTAAAAATAATTAAATGACTGTGTATCTATCATCTATTTACTTACTATCTATTCTCTCCATCGTAGCAACCCGTTGTTCGGGTTCCATGTAAAGCTGTAGGTCCCCTCTGTTATATGACCATAGATGTTGCGAAGAAAGTTAAATCACTTCCATCATTACATTAAAACGTATAGAAAACTCAAATCAAGTTAACACGCATTAACGTGTATATATATATATATATATATATATAATAACCCCGCAAGGGGGTTCTAAGCTCGTGCTCTTGAGTGCTCTTTGTGCTCGTTTGTACGGCTTGTTCCTGGAGGTTTTACGTGCGCCTCCCGGCCCTAGCACCCAAGGATGATGGGGCTCGACCCTGCAGTCCTTGTCATCCTGGTCTTTTCCATTCGACTGTCCCTCCACCCTTTCTTTTCTCTGTCTTTCCTCTCACTTTTTCTTTGTTTTTCCGCTGAGATATGCCCTTTAAATAGAGGCGAATCGGTTCTTCCTGAAATAAAAAAAAAAAAAAAAAATATATATATAATATATATATACAGGCCCGGATTTAGCTATAGGCGAACTAGGCGATCGCCTAGGGCCTCGCGCCAAAGGGGGCCTCGCTCAAGCCGTTTTGCGCGTTCTGTCCTGATATTTCTTGATCCGAATTGTTTCAGTTTTATGAGAGAAAGATACAAAAGAGGCGGAGCTTGTGATGTCATTGAAACCGATCGCTCACTATTATAAAAAATGAAATGTCAAATCTCTTATACATCACATATGAAAAACGTTTGTATACTATGGAAAGTCATTACCTATAATATTATATAAATCTTAGAAATCATTGTCTTATATTTTCGATACAAAATCTTGATTCATATTATAATTTATACTTATTTGTATGGTTTATTTATATTTCTTATACAATTTCCATGCGTGATTATTTTGGTTTGGTTTAATTTTTAAGTGCTGGCATAGTTCTGTCTATGCGGGATTCTAATATTGCTGGTATAGTACCGATAATTAAGTCCATATTTTCATATATATAGGCCTAGGGCCTCGCAATTTCTAGATCTGCCTAGGGCCTCGCAACTTCTATCCGGCCCTGTATATATATATACAGGATGTCCCAAAAGTACTGCCTCATAATGTACAACATGATATTAGCTTTTGGGGACAAGATTTCTGGAACACCCTGTTTTTATTATAACAATAATAATAATAATAATAATAACATCATTCCTTGAATAATTACAGCAACGTGTCTGAGGAACATAATATATGAAATTTAATATGGAAAACAAATATTTGTGGTGAAGAAAGAAAATCGCATCACTAAATTTCCAGCTGAATTCAAATTTAGGAGCAGAAATGGTGACAATCGGAGGAAATTTGGGTTTTTATTATCAAGGTACGCGAGCAGACAAATTTGAGAAATACACACACACACACACACACACACACACACACACACAATTATACAGGGTGTCCGAGAATTATCTGTACAAGTTTTGGCTGTTATTAAAAGTCAACCATGAAGTGTAGAAATTCCAGTGTTGTCCCATTTTACAGAGAATCTCATTAAGTTTTTTCTGATACCAAGTTTTGACAAGTTTTTTAGAAATTCCAGTGTGTCCGAAAATTATCTGTACAATTCATCTTTAATAAAATTCTTGATAACACACGTAAAATTCTTAAACAAGATTATTAGAATCTGTATTTTCAAAAGTTTCTTTTATTAAAGTAACGTGTTACAAACATTCGATATGTGCACCATCAGTGATTCGCAAAACATCCAATCGATAATCCAAATGTTGCCATGTACGCTGCAGCATATCCACATCAATTTGCTCAATAGCAGCTGTGATTCTTGCTTTTAAATCATCAATGTCTGTCACCCGCGTACAAAAAAGAAAAAACTTGTCAAAACTTGTTATCATAAAAAACATAATGAGTTTCTCTGTAAAATGGGAGCGAGAACACTGGAATTTCTACACTTCATGGTTGACTTTTAATAACAGCCAAAAATTGTACAGATAATTCTCGGACACCCGGTAATATATATATATATATATATATATTACAGCGCCTCGGTGGTGTAGTGGTTAGCGTCGCTGACTACGAATCCATCGGCCCCGGGTTCGAGACCCGACGGCAGCCGGCGCGCAGCAAAAAACCCAGCTGTTCATCCTTCCACACAATAAAGAAAGTGGTTGGTAGATAAATGGGTACCCTAGGTGGCCTAGTGGTTAAGACGCTGGGCTGCTGATGGGCGTGATTCGGATTCCACGTTAAACTGTAGGTCTAAGGTAGGGTGAAAAGCTTAACCTTCGTCAGAATGAACAATTCGGGCGGAATGGACCGGATGTCAGTTTTTCAACATCTGCTGATGCGGATGCGGATGCGGATATTTAGTTAATCTACCAATATAATATAGAATTATGAGTATATGACATAATTTTTCAAATTTCGTGATATTACTATTATGGCAGGCAATGCATAAGAATTAAAATTAATATTAATGTTTTGATTATGATAAAAATAATAACTTTCTCAAGAGTTTCAGCCACAGAAAATTCAATGAAACAAGTTTCTTTCAATTTTCTGTGTTACCAGCTATTTATATTTTGAGGTTTATATATTTGTTTGTTCATTGATAATTATTACTACTTTGCATAATTTATTAGAGGTAATATCCGCATAACATCCGCAGTCAGAAGTGCAGATGCGGATGCGGATGTTAAAAATGATGCGGATGCGGATATCAGGTCCACCACTAAATTATATATATATATATATAATATATATATATATATATATATATCTGGGATGAATTTCACAATTAAACACGTGAAATGAATGAATGATGCAAACTCACAAGGAATAAGAAAAATTACACCAGTACACATTTGAAAACTTGTCGATCGATTTTTAGAAACTAGTTGGTGATTCTATATAATTTGAGTGCGCTGATCTCAAAAATATAGTTAGTTTTTCCCTATCACGTATGGTTTTCTTACTACAGGGTGTCATAAATCCCCCATTTATCCCCAAATGTGAACCATCTTATCGAGACCACATTGGATTGCACATGCTAAACCATAAATTTTGTTGTATAGACTACAGTAACGCTTACATAATAATGTAGGGTAAATATATATAACAACCAGTCCCGTTCCCAGCAAAATACTCTCTCCCCTCCCATCAATGGGTGGTTAACATTTGGGGACAGATGAGGTATTACAACACCCCTTGTAGCACGAAATCTTTAGGTGATAGAGTAAAACCTAATTAAAGCAGAATTAAATAGCTCCTAGCTCTTGGACAAGCATATTGCTGTTTATGAAAGAATAAAAAAATAACTGAAAGAAACAAAATATATTTACCTTCTTTACTTGCAAACATTTCAGAACTTATTCCAAAGACTTAAGTATGTGTCGGATGCCAATAAATTGTTCTCCTGCAATCTAGACCCCAAAAGTTCTGCCAGAGTCCTTAGGCAGATTCAAATCCCTGACTAAGTCATTTAGTTCGGCTTGGGTTAATGGTTTAGGATCTCGGTCAGCTGTTGCGTTCATAAACATCATAATTGTCTGGATTTGGAGCTGAATCAGAATCTGAATTGTATTGATCCAGACTCTCGGGTGGGCGAAGAATAGGAACTTCTGGACCATGGGGTACCGGCCTTATTGCAGATGGAAGACTTGGGTATTGAAGGCTCTCTTTATTCTTTGCATTATAACCTTTAACATTGCAAGAACAGAAGTAGCAGTCGTCGGTATGGTTTCTAGACTCGCGCCATACCATATGGCAAACTTTTCTTTTTAACTTTGCTCCAATTCCTTAGTGCCGCAACACACGTAAGACAAAACTTGTGTGGAGCCCAACTTTTGTCTTGATCTCCTAATTTAATTCCAAAATAAGCATGATAAGCTCTCTTAATGAAGGTCGTTACATTTGTCCTTTGTTTTACAACATTCCGACCACAAATATAACAAAATATGTCTGGACTATGGGTACATCCTCTAGAAGCCATTATTAAAATTTTAAAGACGTAATGTTAGAATTATCTATCTGAAAAATATGAAAAAACGAAATTAATTAAAGATAAAAAAGGTAAAAAATTACAAAACGCCCCAAAATTGTTTTGCTAATAACTTTAAAAATGTGGGTGATAGAAAAAAACTGGTAGCATTTGTGAATTCAGCGCAGCGAACTGCTTCAGAATCACAACTCAAAATAAAGAAATCGATTTTCATGCAGACCGGTGAATTATTCTTGGCAAGGCCTTCGAATCATTTTTCTTTTTCCTTATGGGTTTGCATTTTATATATATATACACGGTGAACCAAAAGTAGGTGGACAGTAGGTTGAATACGGTTTGTGTTATATTATATTATAACTATGGTGTTCATTATAACTATGGTGTTTGTGTTATATTATATTAAATATTATAACTAAATTTATTTAAATTTTATTTTGTATTATAGTATACAAAAAAATTAAATATGTATTCTCAAAATAAACGTTATCATTTACTGTCCACCTACATTTGGTTCACCCTATATATATATATATATATATATATATATATATATATATATATATATATATATACACACACGTGTATATACTTAATTTCACTTATAATTCCATGTATTTTACTGTATAGGATGTCATATCTAAAAAAATATGAAGGATATAAAGTCATCTATACGGGACGGTGAAGAGGCTTGTTTCATAAGATCAAGAAATTAAAAAAAATATATTTTACACATACTTTGCTTACTGTATACACGATGCATACATACTGTATAAATCCTGTATACATAATGTTACCTACTCTGTGTATATATATATTATATATATATATATTTTTTTTTTACGAAGGCCAAGCTTGTCGCCCCTCCTCTCGAGTTGGCCTGGTGAAGTAGTGTAGTGAGTTGGTTTCTTGTACTCCCCACCTCACATAGCCAGGTACGCCCGCTCATCGGGGATTGTTCTAAGCTAGGCGTCTAATCTTCTTTTGAAGATGTCCAGTGCAACACCACTCGTGTTTCTTAGGTCTTTGGGCAGCTGATTAAACAGTTTTGGTCCTCTCACTACAAAACTATTTTCTTTCAGGGTTAAGGATGTTCCCTCTCTCGCCTTTATTTTGGGAACACGACACAGTCTTCCTTTTCTACTTTCCACTGTTGTTTGGGGAATTACAGGGTTCAGAGTAAGATTAGGGACTAGTTTCTCCATTATTTTCCAAGTGTAAATAATGGTGTATCTTTCTCTCCTTTCTAGTATCTTTCTCTCCTTTCCCAGTAGTTTAGTTCTTTGCACCTTGATCTTGGCTGTGAAGCTTCTCTGAATCCCTTCTAGTTATATAATGTCTTTTTTTTTATATGGGGATGTTAGGACCAAGCAGTATTCCAATTTGGGTATGATCAGTGTTTTCAGTAGAGGAATCATTATATTCCTATCCCTTCGTTCAAAGATTCTCAGTATCTGTCCACTTACTCTCTTTGCTCTGTTTACTGCTATCTTATTTTGTGTTTCAAATTTCGTATCATCAGTCATTACCACCCCTAAGTTTTTTGCGAATTTCTCTGAATTTCCTGTCCATTTGGGGTATAATATTCCATGGATTTTAGGTCTTCTCTTTTTCCGTACCGTAACAGCTGAAATTTCTCAGTGTTAAACTTCATATTGTTGTCTTCCGTCCACTTGTAGATTTTGTTTATGTCTGTTTGTAGAGATCTTATATCTTCTGGGTTTCTTATTTTTCTACTGATCTTTGATGTCATCGGCAAAGGATGTTACTGTGCTGTCTCTGGTAACGTCCTCATCTATGTCAGTTAGCATTATTATGAAGAGTAGTGGAGCTAATACTGCTCCTTGTGGTACTGAGCTGAGGACCTCTGTTTCTGATGAAGATGCTTCTTGTACTGTAACGATTTGCGGCCACTCACTAAGGAAATTATATATCCATTTCCCCTTTTTCCTGTTATTCCCATATACTTCAGTTTATGTATTATGATTCCATGGTCACACTTGTCGAACGCTTTGGCAAAGTCTGTGTATATTACATCATAGTTTTCATTACTTTCAAGTGCATCAATAATGTTGTTGCAGTGTTCCATTAGTTGTGATAGGCATGATCTGCCTGACCGAAACCCATGTTGGTTATTATTTAATTTTGTATGAGTTTCCAAAATCCATAGATTTTCTGTCTAACTATTCTTTCAAATATTTTAATGAGATGAGATGTAAGCGACACTGGCCTATAGCTTTTGGCCTCGGATCGATCTCCTCCTTTATATATTGGGACTATGTTCGCGCTCTTCAGGATGCTCGGCATTTCTCCCGTGTCTAGTGATCGTCTCCATATCCAATATAGGGGCTCAGCGATTGTATTCTTGCAGTTTTTGATCAGTGTGGCATTCCATTTGTCCGCTCCTGCCGCTGCGTGTGCTTTTAGTTTCCCTATAGCTTGTGTAATATCATTTGTCCTAAAGGCGAAGTCTGTTATATTTCCCCTTGTAGTTCTTCTTCAAAGAACGCGTTTCTATCGCATATCAGTTTGTCAGTTTTTGGGATACTGAAAGATGATTCGTACTGAGCTCTTAATATTTCGGATACTTCTGTTAGATCATCAGATTAAGCACTGTTCTCGTTTTTCAAAGGTCCAATAGTCGCATGGTTTTTCGACTTCCTTTTTGCAAATTATAGAAGTACTTTAAGTTAACCTTTATCGCCTCTATAGCGTCGCCTTCTTTTTTTTCTGTATGCTTCTCAATTAGTTCCTGTATGACGCAATCGATAATCTGCAGTTTATCATTTAATATTTTTCTGATGTTGTTATCTTTACAGTTACTTAATTTTGCAGTCACTCTTTTTCTCTTTCGGAACAATGACCTCTTTTGTCTCTCGAACCCGCTTCTCTTTCCCCTTTGTTGTATTTTTGGGACATGTCTTTCCACAATTTCCAGCGTCTTCTCCTCTAAGGTCGTTAGCATCTCCTCCGTTGTCTTGGCCTCGAAGATGGATTTCCAATCTATTACTTCCATGCTGGATGCAACATCTTCCCAGTTTATAGTTTTGGAGTGAAAATTAAAAATTTCGAATTTGCTGCTTTCTGTTGTGCGTGTTCTTTCCTTTCTTGTTGCTTTTATATTGGTTGTTATTTCAATAATGTTGCGATCCGGTATTATAGTTGGGGATATTTCTGTATTATCAATTAGGTGGCTGTTGTTTGTGAACACCAAATCTAGGCAGTTGTTTTTCTGGTGTTTTCTGTTATTTCTTGTGTTAACATAAATTCATCAGCCAGAGCTGGTAGCATTATTACCTGCTTCTGGTCTTCCCGTGTGCCCCCCTTGTCCTGGTGTACCCATATATTTTTTCCTATCCTTTTATATTTCTTGAATGGAAAATTAAAACCACCACAAAGAAAAATATTTGGGGTTGGAGAGTGTAGATCTTTTACCAAGTTTCTTACCTCTGCAATGGAATCAGAGAATTTTGAGGTTGGCGTGTTCGGGGGTCTGTACATTACAATTAGCACCATATTTAATTTTTCAACTTTTGCTGCTACACATTCTACGTAGCTGTTTGAGGTACTTATAGTTATTTCTGCCATATGCCTTTCGCGTGTGTAAATAGCACATCCTCCTTTATGTCTCACTGTTTTGTCGGCTCGGAGGGTGTTATAGTTGTCAATTTGTATTTCTTTTTTTATCAATACAGAACTCACAGTGTTCACAGTTCGCCTGGCAGTCCTTTAGATGGGTTTTCATGAGGCATGCAAAGTCTGCTCCGGTTTCTTGTATGAGTCCTTTCAGGTATAAAACTTTGTCCAGGGAATGATTTGATTTAAGGCACTGTGTGTGTGTGTATATATATATATATATATATATATGTGTGTGTGTGTGTGTGTGTATATATATATAAATATATATATATATATATATACTGTACTGTTGTATGTACTGTAACTTTATATTTTAAATGGTTTGGGAAATATCTAAACCAAATTTTATACTCAACCATTTTTTTACTTTTGTCTTAAGTTACCTAAAAATACATCTTTGCACGCAAAAATTGTATGCATATATATATATATATATATATTATATATATATTTTTTTTTTTAATTCTTTACTGACCAGAATCAGATATGGTCAACCATGCAAATTCAAATTTCAGAGGGACTGCATATTAGAAAAATTCATTAAAAAGTAATATACAGGGTGATTCAAAAGTCAGGTTACATAGTGCTTTTCTGTTTCTTTGCAGGTAAATGAGTTATGAGATGTTATCGAAGGAGGAGCGCATTGATGTGATATTCCTAGCTGGCTCGTTGAGCTAGAGAGACGTCGCAGCGGACGTATCGAACATGTGATGTGACTATTCCCTGTATCATTACATAATACAGTATTTCCCTATGTAACCTGACTTTTGAATCACCCTGTGTGTGTGTATATATATATATATATATATATATATATATATATATATATATATATAGTAACCATACCCAATTTTTTCTTTTTTTTAAATATGAAAGCTTTGTTTAATGGCTGTATGTTTGACCATTATAATATATTTTTTCCTCTCATTTTCTATTTTAGAAGGAGCGATATTTTTTCAAGGGGGAACATTTTTATTTATATTAAGCTATTGTTAGAAGATAGTTCTTCAAGGCATTTGAAAGCAGTTGCCGCTCTCAAACGGCTTTCCACTTCGCATATCGAAAGTTCTTTTCAAACGTTTTTTGTTAAATAACAATTGGTATTTTTTGGAAGCTAAAAAAATAATAGATTCTAAACATAGTCTGAGAGAGAGAGTTACAAGGAGTTACAAAGAGTTACAAGGAGTTTCAATGACGAGAAGAAGCCTTAAAGACCTTTCAGTCCATTCAAGGAGGGTTCTGCTATCAAATTGGTTCACTTTTTAAAAACTAGATAGAAAAGCATAAAGCTCTCTCCCTCACCCTCCGCTTCCTCCCCCGAGTAAAAGGTTGAAAAAAGATACCTTGACCCTGGAAAAGTAGCCAAGGAAATTTCACAGAAAAGAGGAGAATATATAAGCTAGCTCTAAAATTACGCCATGCCATGCCATGCATAGAGGTCGTACACTAGATAGCACCGCTTTATAAACTAACCAATAATATACTTGTATTTATCGCACATCAACCACTTGGTATTGTCACAAAAACCTCGAACATATGGTTTTAATTTTATGCAAAATATTTACTGCTCTATTTACCAAAGTATGGGTCCAACAAAGACCTCATGACCTACTTCAGGCGTTGCCAAAAAGATTAAGAGAGGTGTAAAGGTTAAATTTTTCATTCCTACACCCATGTACGCGCAAAGCCATCACCCCGGCAAAATGATGAAATGCTTCTATAGGGAAAGGGTGGAAACAAGAATTAAGAACAGATATCATATTTTCCACACCATGCCCTCACCCGTCACGTGCATCCAGCCACCCAAGTGAAAGAAGAGAAAAAAGAAATCGTGACGGCAGAAACGTAACTCTACCCCACTTAATCTATGTCATGCACTTTTAAATTTTTTTTTTGTTCGTTATGAAATTGTTTCTGCAAAATATTTTTTTACTAAAACAGGCAGGCAAGTGTGTGAGCGTGTTTTCTGTAATTGGATGTCTGTCATGTGTATGTGTCTGCCAATTCTTTAAATGTCGCTGAGTTTCAACTTGGGTTTCCCACCGTGATAGGTGTTTATACAACAAGTGATATATTGAGTCGTTCATACTTCGATGTTCATGCCACCACGAGAGTAGGAAAAATCTCTTTTCGGCGAGGAACATTATGATGAGGTCCCTGTATCTATCCCCATGTACTTGTCCCTTATCAGGCAAGTGATAAAAAAAAAAGAGTTGTTTGATGGTTGATCATGCTATGTGAGGCCCAATCAACCAGAGACGTCTCTCTAAAGTTGGGGGGGGGGGGGGGGGTAGAATTAAGTGTAGAAGAAAGTGTTTAAACAAACTCCCGCAGGGTTACATTATAATACTATTTTCTTAAATTATATTATATGTGAGAACAATCTTAAACCGTGTGTGTGTATTCAGAACTTTGTCCAGCTTAGTTTTAAACATATTTACACTTCGGCTTGAAACAACCTCCGAGGGAAGTTGGTTCCAGATATTAACTATTTTATGGGAGAATAAATTACCCCGCTGATGGAGGTATTAAATGTTTTTAGTTCCAATTTAAAATCATTATTTCTTGTCTGATTGGTATTAAATGCGAATAATTTCTGTAGTCTACCCTGTCTATTCTATTGAGCATCTTGAAAACTTAAATAAGATGACCGCGCAGCCTCTTAGTCTCTGAGGCAAGGGTTCCCAAACTTTATCATGTGCGACCGCGAAAATCATGTTCACCCAATTCACGATCCCAAACGCTGGTCGAAGTTCGACAAACTCCCCAAAACGTATTTTATATATATATATATATATATATACATACAGCGTTTATTATGCGCAGGAAGAGCCCGGATTTCAGCTGTTATAACTTATAAGCAATTACATTCATGATTGATAAATGTCTTGGCGGACGGCTGTAAGAAGAAAACTGAAAATAAAATTATCAGATCGATTCGCAACCCCAAAGTTGGGAAGCCCTGCTATAAAGTAAACAAAGTTAAGCGTTCTAATCTTCGTTGGTAGTTTTGTAGTCTCAATGAAGGGATACATTTTGTGGCCCTTGTTGTACCTTTTCCAGCTGCTGCGCACAACCAAAGCTGCACACAATACTCGAGTTGAGGAGAGAGAGAGAGAGAGAGAGAGAGAGAAGAGAGAGAGAGAGAGAGAGAAGTAAAATAAAACGGTAATCAGCCAGGAAAAAGTTTTGTGGTCTCTGGAAATCTGAAAATTTAGATTTTTTTAAATTTTTTGAATAAAAATTAAGTTTTTTTAACATGAATAAAAAACAAGAAATAAGAATAAAAATCTGTAAATTTAAGATTTTAAAGTTCCGATTTCCTTATATGCTTAACGATATATATGCTGTGTTTCCGCTAGGATGTAATGATAATGTTGGTGTGAAACTGTGTATGGATATGTGATGCACTGTTTTCTCCTCTTTGCATGTAAAATTGCTTGCAAGCAATAAAGTTTCCCTGTTTCTGAATGTGGATGAGCATAACTGACATTTCATATCATCCAAATTGTACTCCATGATTCGGATTCCACATTAAGGTGTAGGTCCCGTCTCTCATGTAACCCTGGATGTTAGTATAAGAAGGCTAAGTAATGTTCTTAACTACCCCTCAACCGACTGTATTGATATATAAATGTTACGTTATGCCCTTCAGAACACCTCAATATGGGTATGTAACGCTGAAGTTACGGCACATTATTATGTAACTCGTATACGGCTACATTCATATATATATATTATATATATATATATATACATTTAACTGCAATGACCACGCAGTATATTAATGTATAGAAACGACGTAAGTATAGAGGAGCGTTCTGCACACGAGGAAGAGAAATAACGAACAAATGAATATATATATATATATATATATATATATATATTATATATATATATATATATATATATATATAGTGGACCTAGTTTTAGCCGTTTAAGGTGATAATGATTTAATTGTATGCACTGATTGATTAAGGCAACGAAAGGCTGGTTAATGATAGGCTATTCGAGTATCACCAATTGAATAAGTGGTTAAGGCATAGATCCACCATACTATTGGAAGTGACCGAAATGGCTGCGAGGTCACCAGCTTGGTTTACACCCAAGCAAATTAATGTTAAGGTTATAAAAGATACCTTATGGGTTTTGTAGTTTATTATGAAAATAAAGCCGTTATTTATTCACTGTGATATAACAAAGAATTGACAGTAATGAATTGGTAGTTTTACGTTGTGCATATGACATAGACTTGCTAATAAGTTGAAATGTTATTAGCGTAATTGACCCGTAATACGTAATGTACAGTACTCATCGATAGTATGTAAATGGCATGCAACATAGAACATTGAATGGGCCTAGTGAATGATATAAAGAATGCACGTGCGTTTGGTACATTGAATGGAATACTTGACACTGATTAAGTAGGCTAAATGATTGCATGGATGCACATAGAATAATTGATGCGGCCTAATAATAATGGATTGAAATGCTTGATAAATACACAAATATCATTTATATATAAGACCATTATGTGATGTTAAGTGATTACGTCAAGAGAATATTTAGTTAACACATAAATATATGAATTGAACATAATGACGGATGATACGCGGAATAACGGTTTTGAAATGACACTTGAATTGGATGACGGGCCTACTGCGTTCTTTCACGAGAGTCAGTTGGAACGCGTGATTACACACTTTGGGAGTATAGCCTACCGTTCGGCGGTAGGCTAATGTAGGCTTCACAAGAGTACTTAGGATAGGAGGTACTTATCTTATGGTGACGTAAACTTTGTTGAAGGCGGGTTGAAGACGAACCTATTACGCAGATCCTAGTTGTCGTTGTCCGTTAAGCCTCTTGAGATGCTGGATGCAGGCTTCGTGGAGGCCTGAGGTGATGTTACTTCTCGAGGTGCAGGCTGGCCTTATGAGGTGCAGGCGTAGGCCTGTGGTGCTGAAATATCTCTCGAGGAATGTGAAGAAACTTGAAGGCCGACCCGGCAAACCGCAGGCCCGAAGTGATTCCGGTTGGGCCTCGAAGGATTGCTACTGCAGGCGGTCTGTAGATCTTACTTGATGATAAATTGTAGGCCTTGAAGAAATTAGCAGGCCGCGCCTCCGGCCGAAACCGGTAGGCGGTTGAAGAGGTGGTATCGTACAGAGTAGTCGAACGAAATGGAAGCTCTAACGAAGTGAGGGAAAGTGAGAGTGGGTGCTTGCTTTTATACGCAGTTCCTATGACGTAGAACTGTACCAAATCTTAAGACGCTTGGTCCGCGCGTCCTTTAGTTGATAAAGGTTTACATTCGCGCTTTTTTGGGAAGAAACAGACTTTCCATTGTTTGTTTGCCCACGTGTGTTCCACGACTGTTTGATGGTAGCGTGGAAGGAAAATATTTCTGTCTATTTGTTGGTCTATTTCTTGTCGATCCGCTACAAGTAGTTCCCTCTCAGAGACGAAGGAACGATACTAAGAAGAAATACCATTTTGTTGGGAGACCTGATGAGGCCACTCCGAGATTTGACGCTTGGCCTGGTATGTCGTGGAATTCCTGACGCAGGAAGGAGTGAAGGGTCGTCTCGGAGCGGGGAGATGCTCGGAAGAGGAGGGGGAAACGAGAGGGGCAGGGGGACTGTGTTGAGTTCGAATGCTGTGCCCGTAACTCGTCGCGTGGTTGTTCTCGTTGAGGTCGCTCCTGCCGCAGGGGTTGGGCTTCGGCAGGAATGCGGAGCAATGAGCGGACGGAGGAAACGAGTGGGGCAGGAACTGTGTTTGAGTTCGAATGCTGTGCCCGTAACTCGTCGTGTGGATGTTGTCGTCGAAGTCGATCCTGCCGAAGGGAGAAAAAGAAACGTCGTTCGAGTCCACGAGCAGCAGGAAGTAATCCACGGAATGATGCAAAAAGACAGTTGATGAAGGCAGGGGATCGCCACCCCTGTGCCTGAAGTGTCTGTTTTGCGTGGATGCATGTGTGCGCTCTGCTCGTTGACTAAAAGAATGATTTCTTTTAGGCCTTCCCGTAGGGATGGGGAAGGGTAACCCTCGTGCTTGCGGAAAAAAATTCGCTGGTGCAATGAGGCGCGTCACCAGATTTATCTCCAAATGATTTACCGTACAACGGCCGAGACGGGACCGTTGACTATTTTTGGACGAGGTGGTGACGAAAGAATGCGCCGTTTGAAACGAATTTGGGACTGACTGCAGCGCTGGGGGGTGGGGGTGAGTGTTGTCCTGAGGCGTTAGATGATGAATTTCGTGAGTCCCTCCACGATCCGTATGACGGCGGAGCAGGACCCAATGCCAGTGGTGGCTTCTCCAAGGGGTCGCCGCGCCCCTGCCGTCAGGAGGCAGTGAGACTCGACTCAGGGGGACGCACTCGGGAATTTGAAAGTTGCGGTGATTGTGCGACGGCATATGACCGCGAGACCTCCACGAAGCCTGCATCCAGCATCTCAAGAGGCTTAACGGACAACGACAACTAGGATCTGCGTAATAGGTTCGTCTTCAACCCACCTTCAACAAAGTTTACGTCACCATAAGATAAGTACCTCCTATCCTAAGTACTCTTGTGAAGCCTACATTAGCCTACCGCCGAACGGTAGGCTATACTCCCAAAGTGTGTAATCACGCGTTCCAACTGACTCTCGTGAAAGAACGCAGTAGGCCCGTCATCCAATTCAAGTGTCATTTCAAAACCGTTATTCCGCGTATCATCCGTCATTATGTTCAATTCATATATTTATGTGTTAACTAAATATTCTCTTGACGTAATCACTTAACATCACATAATGGTCTTATATATAAATGATATTTGTGTATTTATCAAGCATTTCAATCCATTATTATTAGGCCGCATCAATTATTCTATGTGCATCCATGCAATCATTTAGCCTACTTAATCAGTGTCAAGTATTCCATTCAATGTACCAAACGCACGTGCATTCTTTATATCATTCACTAGGCCCATTCAATGTTCTATGTTGCATGCCATTTACATACTATCGATGAGTACTGTACATTACGTATTACGGGTCAATTACGCTAATAACATTTCAACTTATTAGCTAAGTCTATGTCATATGCACAACGTAAAACTACCAATTCATTACTGTCAATTCTTTGTTATATCACAGTGAATAAATAACGGCTTTATTTTCATAATAAACTACAAAACCCATAAGGTATCTTTTATAACCTTAACATTAATTTGCTTGGGTGTAAACCAAGCTGGTGACCTCGCAGCCATTTCGGTCACTTCCAATAGTATGGTGGATCTATGCCTTAACCACTTATTCAATTGGTGATACTCGAATAGCCTATCATTAACCAGCCTTTCGTTGCCTTAATCAATCAGTGCATACAATTAAATCATTATCACCTTAAACGGCTAAAACTAGGTCCACTGTAAATTGGTGTAACCCCGGAGTGACTCGAACTTATTACGTTATTTATTCACAGTGATCCTTCTGCTTAGCTATTACTGACCATTTCATTTTCTGCAGCCTTATCAAATTTCTATGTACGTATGGTTTCATAAATTCAGTGAAATTAACTAGGCCTACTGGCAAACAGTGATATTCGTTCCGCGCGGTACTTTAATGCCGCCTGAGGTGATGTTACTTCTCGAGGTGCAGGCTGGTCTTATGAGGTGCAGGCGTAGGCCTGTGGTGCTGAAATATCTCTCGAGGAATGTGGAGAAACTTGAAGGCCGACCCGGCAAACGGCAGGCCCGAAGTGATTCCGGTTGGGCCTCGAAGGATTGCTTCTGCAGGCGATCTGTAGATCTTACTTGATGATAAATTGTAGGCCTTGAAGAAATTAGCAGGCCACGCCTCCGGCCGAAACCGGTAGGCGGTTGAAGAGGTGGTATCGTACAGAGTAGTCGAACGAAATGGAAGCTCTAACGAAGTGAGGGAAAGTGAGAGTGGGTGCTTGCTTTTATACGCAGTTCCTGTGACGTAGAACTGTACCAAATCTTAAGACGCTTGGTCCGCGCGTCCTTTAGTTGATAAAGGTTTACATTCGCGTCTTTTTGGGAAGAAACAGACTTTCCATTGTTTGTTTGCGCACGTGTGTTCCACGACTGTTTGATGGTAGCGTGGAAGGAAAATATTTCTGTCTATTTGTTGGTCTATTTCTTGTCGATCCGCTACATATATATATATATATATATATATATATATATAATATATTATATATATATATATATATATATATATATATATTATATATAATATATTAAAAATTGGGGGACCAAAACTGAATATTATTTTCCTTATTTACAATATAAAACATTGTAAGATGTATTCTCCTCTTCAGTAGCTCTCAAAACGTTTGATGTTGATGTTGTAAACAAAGAAGATAATATTCACAATCTTGGTGTTCCTCTTCATAATTAAATTTAGGTCTTCTATTTGCTCTATTTGAAGTGTGTTTAATAAATTCAAAATACTATATAAAAACATGGTGTAAACTCCCTAAACCCCTGTGGTTAGAATTCTCATCGTATATCTAATCAACAGCAAATAACTGCGCTTCAAAGTACTGTACAGAGATGGCCAAAAGTTGCTGGAAGTTCGCTTTCATTCAGCCTGTCCCAAAGAAAGGTGACAGCTCTCAACCCTCCAACTATCGTCCAATTGCTTTGATTTCTTGCCTTTCTAAGGTTTTTGAATCTACCCTTAATAGGAAAATTCTTAAACACCTCACTTCTCACAATCTTCTTTCAGATCGTCAGTATGGGTTCCCCAAGGAACGCTCTACTGGCGATCTTCTTGCATATCTCTCTGACTCTTGGTCATCCTAATTTTGACATTTCGGTGAAACCTTTGCTATTGCCTAAGCATATGAAAAGCTTTTGATAGAGTCTGCCACAATTCCT
This sequence comes from Bathynomus jamesi, assembly GCA_023014485.1. NCBI lineage: Eukaryota > Metazoa > Arthropoda > Malacostraca > Isopoda > Cirolanidae > Bathynomus > Bathynomus jamesi. The sequence goes on along the minus strand of JAJOZX010001915.1, from coordinate 561,639 downwards.
TAATCTCCAAACAGCCTTCCTTCGGTTTCTATCCTTCTATCTGTGCCTTCATCGCTAATTTCCTTTCTCGTCAATCTGTAGCTGCGGTTGTTCCATTGTTCTTCTCCTAAAGATATTAACAGTCACCAGTGGTGTTTCTCAACATTCTATCCTGTCACCCACTCTTCTCCTTTCATTTATAAATTATCTATTAAGTCACACATCCTGTCCTATCCACTCCTATATCGATGATTCCACTCTTCAACTCACCCGCTTCACAAAACGTCCCTCTGAACAGTTACTCCATGATTCACGTAGGACGGCAATGGTACACCTGACTTCTGATCTTTCTACTATCTCTGATTGCGACAGAGAAAACTTTGTGGCTTTCAATGCCTCAAAAACTTAGTTTTTTCATCTGTCTACTCGTCACAATCTTCCACACGACTATCCCCTTACCTTCAACTTGTGTATACACAACTCAACCCTTTCTCTTCTCTTAACATTCTTGGCGTTTTCTTTTCTCATGAGCTTTCCTTGGAAGATTACATATCTTCTCTTTTCAAAACAGTTTTTAAGAGGTTAGGTGTTCTGTACCAGCTCCGCAGTTTCTTCACCCCCACTCAGTTGCTGTCTCTTGACCATACTTGACCGGGTGCAATCAAAGGCTTTTCGTTTCATCAATTCCCCACCTATTGCTGACTGTCTTCAATCCCGCTTTATTCGCCGCATTGTTGCCTCACTGTCTCCTTACTGTCGTTGTTATAACGGACACTGCTCTTCTGAACTCTCTAACTGCATGCCTTCTCCTTTAAGGAGAGCATGCAGTGTCAGACTTTCTACACATTCTCATTCCTTTTCTGCTCAACTCTCTAACGCAAGAGTTAATCGGTATTTTCAATCTTTCATCTACTCAACCGGTTAACTCTAGAACAACCTTCCTCAATTCATCTCTCCTCCTGTCTATGACCTCCAATCTTCCAAACGCAGAGTGTGCAGGTATGTCGAAAACCCTGGACTTTGATTTTGGCTCTCTTCTTCTTCTATTAGGGGGGGGGGGGGATAGTTTCTGCGGTAATTCGCCCTTGGCCCCTCCTTTTTATATATAAAAAAACATTGGTATGTATGGATACTGTCGTGATCAACGCATAATTGCATTCGAGCACTAAACGAACACTAACGTCCGCATATTTCTGCGATCTTCCACATCGTTTGGCGGTGACAGGACAATTGCGTCCTGGTCAAGTGCGTACCGGACAAATGCGTCCCGGTCATTGGCGTCCCTGGACAATTGCGTCCGGTTTTATTTCGTCCCAGACAATTGCGCACTTCCCCAACTACTATATGAAGTTTATTTACTAGAGAAGTGAATAGAAAGTTCAATGTGACTTCACCTACGCAATTGTCCAGAGACGCCAATGACGAGGGACGAGTATGTTTGTTATTGTAATTTTGTATGGGATATAATGCCCGGTTAGATTAATTGAATGTCCAGTTAGGTCAACTGTATGCCCTTGACGATTGGTTAGGTTAAGGTGTGATATTTTCGTTAAAACTAACGAAACTAACTTTATCTTAAGTGGACGTAACCCATAAAATTTGACAATGATGTTGCTGATGATGGATAAAGTTTTAGAGAACAGTTTCGAACAGAACTTATGAACATATAACAAGTTTAATAGGTTAAAATGAAAAGTATATTTGAAATTCCGATACTAACTTTCTATTCACTTCTCTAATAAATAAACTTCATATAGTAGTTGAAGAAGTACGCAATTGTCCGGGACGCAATTGTCCGGGACGCAATTGTCCAGGGACGCCAATGACCGGGACGCATTTGTCCGGGATGCACTTGACCAGGACGCAATTGTCCTAGATCCCGTTTGGCATCTAAAACAGATCTGGTTGAAAATGTTTTTTTTCTCCAGTTTACGTAAATTTCCCTCAGTCGGAGCTGTTTTATTAAAAGGCATTGCAAAAGTCTTCTCTCATATCATTATAAGTTTTACCAGTACGTTTTTTTTACGTGAACCCAAACACTCACAACAAGACGCTCCTCTATTGTAAAAGAAGTTGTGTCCGCCATGTTGAAGGCTTGACAGTCTAAGTCATTATGAAGTTTGTTTACATACCACATAGCATAGGCTAGGCTGAAGGTGATTATCCTAGGCCTAGCTGCTTCTATTTAGCAAATTTGTGTGAATTCCGTCGAAAATATTCTTCGGAACACATTCTTCATTTCTAATTCCTCGGAGTACATTTCTAAACGACCCGATTACGACTTTTGGCCATCCCTGTACTTATACGAAACCGAGAATACAGAGAACAAAGAAGCGATACCATATACAATAGAGCCAAATAGATATTTCTTATGAGTAATTCCTACAGGGTGTCTCATAAGTCGCGCACCATAGATTGATATAGCTTTATTTAATTTAATAATTATAAAGCTTATGGTACGCTACTTCTGAGACACCCTGTAGACTTTCGCACCTATTATACGATAACCGCAAAGCGATGATCAATAACACTGTGCAAAGACGGAATTTATTTAAAGTTACTGTTCAAATTCACGTTCGATTTGGGCACCGTTTTGCAACCTTCAAATCTGAAAAGAGAAGTGCAATGTTGAAATGCAGAGAACCAGTATCATAGCATTTTCACATTTGCCGCATAGATAAAACGCATATAAAGGAGATAAGGAAAAGGAACGTCAAACTTTATTTTCGTTTAAGATGGAAATTTATACTGTATTTATGAAATACATAAAGAAAAGTAGTTCTATTCATTTAATACTCGGACATAGAGTGCAAATAGAAGGAGAATGTAGACACCAATCGACCAGGGAAGTACCACTGAGGGAGGGAGGGAAGTTAGGTAGGAGACAGGGACTGCTGGAACTCCCATTTCTCCTGTCACTGTCCTCTTTAGCTGATCTTTTTCCGTGTCTCATCTGCCCTGTGAGCAGTCCAGCATGCTCTGAAACATACACTTCTTCCGCTATTCTTCCCTACACATACTTGCATTTTACACACTACATAATCTCTTCGAAATTTATTAAAATAAAATAAAATGGCATCATGGCCCTCAGAGACCTTAATTTTGGCCCTCTCCTTCTTATATAGTGGGGGCATTTTTGCGGGCGCTCGCCCTTAGCCCCTTCCTTACTACATAAAGTATAGGGCGTCGAAACTGTTGTGGAAATAAACTCTGTCTATTAGAGTGGGTTTTTATTTTCATATTTTGACCTTCACGTAGAAAAAAGTGAAGTTTTTTTGCATTTACTACAACCAAAATAAGGCAATTTAAAGTACAGGGTGTAACAAACGTCCGGCCACATATGAAGTAGCAATTACATCAGTAAATGGTCAAACTGCATCACGTGCGTGAAGCTATTTACACATACTAATTATGTCCCCAAAACTCTTAAGGTCATTGGACAGCTTTCCATGGAAATGTTCACACACACACACACACACACTCTTTCTGATTATTCTCTTTTAGTTCTTCATTCGTCCGTGGTGGAGAATTATCAACCACAGATTGAACTGCGATTTATACAACCATATTTCTGTGTGAGAAACAATATACATTATTTAAAATTTCTAAAAACAACACTTAAATACAGAATTCCTTAGTAAAGAAAGAGGTAGCTTTCCTTTTTCCCTTTTTATCTATCTATCTATTTACTTATCTACCAACCTTTCTGTCTACCTGTCTGTCTACCTGTCTATCACTTTTTGAAATAGCGATTCAAGATACCTGAAAAGAAGTTTCGGTTACCAAAACCTTGAATCGTTATTTTAAAGTTTCAAAGTTAAATTTGAATAGTTTTCAAACAAACTTACAGTGTTTATTTTTATCGCTGATGTACAGTATGTATGTATGTATGCATATGTGTATTTGTACACCTCTCTCTCTCTCTGTATATATATATATAGTGAGAGAGAGAGAGAGAGAGAGAGAGAGAGAGAGAGAGAGAGAGAGACTGCTAATGAAAATGAAAATCAAACAGAGTAAAACTAATAATCTTAAATATTAAAGCCTTTGAAATCCTTACTCCAAACAGATCTTGAAGTTTCCATTCTCGCGTCTCATTTCGGAACATTCACCGAAGCCTTTAGCGTTAACTATATATATATATATATAAGTAATAAATCACAGATCTGTGTTGCTTTTAATTCCTGGAAAGATATTCGTCCGCGTCCGAAATAACTCGTCAAAGAAATTCCTGTTTACGTAACGAAAGAGTGTGGATTTACGTATATTTTCATTTATCGTATATTAGAGGAGTGTATATTGAAATCTTCATCAACAGAAATGGCACTACATTGTGGCCATATTGAAGTACTACTTCCCACAAATCAACGCGGGTAAGCGACATTTTGTCTGGGTAGTAGGTGGATGGGTGACCGTCGTCTGCATTCAGACGATGTAGCGACTCGAGGTTTGGATTCCTCGTTAAACTGTTAGTAACCTTGGGTTAGCTTCAACCCGAATTGTTTATTCTGAAGATACGGAGACAAAATTATGCGCGCAATTAACGATGGCAATAATATAGCGCGTTTTACTGAAATAATCTATAGCTTAAAAACTAAATGAATCTCCCCCGAATTACTTCAGACTCAGAAGAGGAATTTAATTGAAACTAGACTCCAACTTCAAACGAGGAACGTGAATTGAGAGCCAAAATTATATAGAAATCAACCGCGAAATTGTAACCTTAAACGCGAAGTGGTGGTATTAGATCTGTAGCTGTGCATGGGATAAAGGTAACAAAGGCAATTTTATTGAAACCGACATTCAGATAGCGAAAGGATGATAGGAAGGTGCAAGCGGTGTTTAAAATTTTATACTTATGTATGGTATTTAACCCATTAGCGCCCGGAGGTCTTGTCCGAGACTGAAAAAATCGTCTGGCGTTAGCCAGAACAAAATGGGTACAATGACACTGGGCACTGAATTGCTAAGGAACTCTTTCTTAAAGACGAATCAGTTATTCGACATTAACTTATTTTCATGTTGATTTCCATGGGTCAATTTTTATTTCAGTTTTAACCCTTTAACGCCGACCGTTGTCTTATGGCAACATGAGCTTGACAATCGATTTTGAACCTTACGATCTGAATATTAGAGATTAATTTTGGCTTAAACAGGAAAAAATTTTAAAATAAAAATTTCATAATTCAGGCATGAAGGGGTTGAATCCTTATCACTATACGAAGACGTTTATATATATATATATATATATATATGTTACAGGCAAAGTATGAAATTCAGGTATTCTATACAATACCTAGGCATTCTATACATTGCCTTATGGTTTTTAGGCAAAGTATGAAATGAATATTGTAATACAGTTAGATTAGGTTAATTGAATGCCCGGTTAGGTCAACTGTACGGCCTTCACGATTGGTTAGGTTAAGTCGTGATATTTTCATTAGTTTTGACATTAAACGAAAATATCATGACTTAACCTAACCAATCGTCAAGAGCGTACAGTTGACCTAACCGGCATTCAATTAACCTTCATTAACATTCATTAACATTCAATAACATTCATTCATTAACCTTCATTAACCTTCATTAACATTCATTTCATACTTTGGACCTTTTCCAGTTTGTGTACCGTTTTTCATATAACTTATTTTTGCTTCTTTTCAGATCAAAAATGAGTGATAATATCAATTTTTTTATTTATTTTTTTAGGTTAATTATACGCCCTTGACGATTGGTTAGGTTAAGTCGTGATATTTTGGTTAAAGCTAACGAAAATATCACGACTTAACCTAACCAATCGTCAATGGCTGACAGACATTCCTGAGCGTGACCGACTGACAAACAGACATTCCTGGGTGTTTATATTAATAATTTTGAGGAATAAGAACGATGAAACGATACATATTGAAGTTTTATTGGCACACGTTTCGGAAAAATTAATTATGAAAAACGGTATGAAAAATTAATTATGAAAAACGGTATGAAAAACGGTACACAAACTGGAAAAGGTCCCATACTTTCCTAAAAACCATACGGCATACGCCTAGGTATTGTATAAAATACCTGAATTTCATACTTTGCTGTAACACACACACACACACACACACACACACACATATATATATATATATATATATATACAACTGCAATATCCGCGAACAAACTAATAAAAGGTAAAACACGCGTATGAAGAGAATTTCTTTTAATTCTACAAATAGATTAATTTTGGTTTTCAGAAGTAATCCACTTCAAGGTAAAAAAAAATAAAGTAAAAATAATCAAGGTTAAAAATCTGACTGATTTCAAGAGTATGCTCAACACCAAGCTATGAAAAGGGTAATTGGTATCAATCGACACGAAATTTAAGAAGGTAAAAGCCACTTTATAGGGACTTAGCATAAGAAATGAGCGATTTAGCAAGTAAACGGCGAAAATTAAGAATTTTTAAAAGGCTGCCACAACCACCGTATAGAGTTCGGGCTTCGTTGGTGCATTTAAACCCGAGTAATTATTATTAATTAAAATGATATATTCAGTTACTCGTCACCCGTTGATTACGAAACTAAAAATGAAGCTTTAATGGTACACAAAATTCACTATTTCGTCCATCCGTTTTGTTGGTACGCAGCTAAATAATGATGGCGTTCAGGTCCGGCGACAAGAGAATGAGGAGAAAGTATGAAGATTTCAAGAAAATAGAGAGGAAATATATTAATATTCATTTACAAAAAAATAACAGTTTTCTTTGATATTTGTAATTAATATAAAGAAAAATATTAAAAATATGAATTATAGTGGATAAACAACAGTTAAAAACAAAATTACCACACGAAAAAGTAGCAGAAAATTCAATTCAATCTAGTTAATGACATATATATATATATATATATTTATATATTTTTTTTTATTGGGGTTGTTTAACCTCCTTCGCAACATCTAAGGTCATATGACGGAGGGGACCTACAGCTTTACGTGAGATCGAATCACGGGTCGCTACATAATCTGGGCGCGGAGGACGGTCTCCTATCCAACTACGACCCAGACCCAGTGTCGCATATATATATATATATATATATATATATATGATGGAGCGCGTCCACACTTCTCTGCAGCCGCCAGTAAGATCCTGGATACGAACCTCGAAGGAAGATGGCTTGGGCGGCGAGGTCCCATCGAGTTGGCCAGCCAGACCACCTGATTTAATCCCATGTGATTTTTGGCTTTGGGTTTATGTGTGTGACAAACTCTACATTCCTGTTTTCATCTATCCAAATGTGAATGGCATTGGCCGCAGAATAGATGATGAACAACTGAAAAGGATCCCATTCGATATGTTCAGAAGAACAATGAAGAGTTTCACAGAGAGAATCCACAAATGTATGATAACGGACGGAGAACTCTTTGAAGATTAAATTACAATTTAACAAAATATTTGTATGAATAAAATTCTTTTATAGTCCGGTTGCACGGGGTGGGAACCCTGCATTGTTTATTATAAAGCAAATCTTGACATATTTTCGAAGCTTATACCACCCCATTCAAGAATCCATCGGGTGTACACCTGACCCCCACTTGGCTTTTTCAATATGGCCGCCATTTTCCAAGATGGCCGGCGAAACTGAAAAATCTCATATCCTGGTCAATACTTGATGGATTTTGATCTTGGTGTCATTTCTAGGGGTTTTTAGGATGATGAGTCGATCTGGAGGGGTTGCAGATACTTTGGGAGTCGTTTTGACCCACATTCGTCAATACTCAAGGTCATTGGAGGTCAAACGCCCCCCCCGAAATAAGGAATATCCCGTATCCCTGGCAGTTGTGGAGATATTTTGGTGATCTTACTGTCGTTTTTATGGTTTTGGGCGAGACTGAGTAGTTCTATAGGCACATGATAACAGTAGGATATCATTTTGCAACTCCATGGGTCAAGTCAAGGTCATTTGAGGTTAAAGTTTGGCCTTGAAATATGATAATGCCACAGTTGACATCACTGTATTTGCTTTATTTCAGTGACAATTTCTACAATCTAGCTAACTGCTGAGCACTTAACATCTTTTTCTGGCAGATAAACCAGCTCATATTCTTAAATGACATAACCCACATTATATGGATATGGATATTCGGATATAAACCACAATTTATGCTGAATGCAGGGCACATGCATTCTATGAAGGTTGCAAGCTACAAGATATGACCTCGTAAGCAAAACAAAGCTCACACTAGCTGGGGTTGGCATTGACAACTTTGATGCGATTATTCACATTAGGTAACCATTTATTGGGGGCAAATATCAAAATACATGGTTGTGTCAGGATCGTCAGGATCATCAGTCTGCTCTTCGTTTGCGTTTTGGGTCAATGGATTGTTGCAATTCAAGCCACTGCCACATGCACAGAACATTGTGCAAGGGATTCCGTGTCCCATGCAGCCGCAGCGACTCCTCCTGCATGCTGATTGTGATTCACACCCACATCTGATTAGCTTCAGAACTTCATCTGGTGCTAAGCACACTCCTTCACCAACTGTTTTTGGGATGAGAACTGTTTGTTTCGTCTCTCTCCCACCCATAATGCACAGGATCAAGTGGTGGTGGGTCGCACTTTAGTGCATCGAGCCAGTTCGCCACAGTGTAGTGGGCTCTGAGCACATTTTGATGGAAAGCTTCAGTTGTTGGTGGTAGAGAACATAGTTTGGGTGCAGCAGTTCCCGACTTCCCTGTCTTCTGAGCCCATACTCGCTGACGACACTCAGTAAGAGATGAGGATTTCTTATCCCCATGGCATGCAACAATGAACGCTGTTGCCTCTTTCTCGATATGGTCAAAGCATGCATCAAGGGACCCCAGCTTGTCTAGCTTCCGACCCTTCTTGGCTGTGGCAATGGCAGTGGCTTTGCCGAAGCCATGTATTGCTGCAACCGTGTCACAACCACTCAAAGTGTGTAGTTTGAGGATTTGTGGGATGATGTCTTTGTGCTGGGTTACAGTTGCTCGGATGTCCACTGATTTTCTACCACGCACTGCAGACTCCATATTCATGGGACAGCCTAGTTTCTTAAATTCATAGAAGTGAGTCAGCATGGCAAACACGTCTGTGTCATCACAAATGATGGAGATGCGGGCATCAGAATCTTTCTCAGCTTGTGCGATAGCGTGTTGTGTTATTATCATGTCAGCCTCTTCATGAGATGATGAGAGCTCCAATGCTGCTCGACTTCTGCCTCGTACAATGGAAGTCGGTATGGTCTGCCATCCTGCAAGCACTAGCTCATGGTCTTGGGTCACAGTTGCGAGATACTCACTGTCAGCAAGGATTTGCTCACAGAGCAGCCTCTTTAGTTCCTCCTTGTTCGCGGTGCACGTGAGAACAGCGTCTCTTGTAGGCAATGGGGTGTTGAGGTCCAGCTTGTGAACTCTGCTGTTCTTGCTTCTCATTGCACGAGTGCTTGATTTCGGAGAGAAATCATAGTAGTCTACAATTTCGTCTTTGAAGTAATCTTTAACTTTTACAATGAGCGACCTACGTGACAACTTCTCACCACCTAACTCTTTGTAAAGCTTCTCTACTTCAATTGAATGCCATGGTTTCATTTTGTCCTTCGACAATTCTACACACAAAGCAATGAAGGGGCGGTCTTCAGGTTCAACCATTGACTTATTCTGGCAAGCTCTCTCAACCTCAAGATGAAAGGTAGACATACAATCTTTATGGTATCGGGCTTCTTCAGCCGGTAAATCTCCTTTCATGCCCAACAACCGACTGAGTACAACTTGTCCCTTCTCATCATTTTTCAGTGAACACTTTTCTATCAACACATCTTTGTAATTTGTTTTTTTATCACCAAGCTTATCGGTCATAAACCTAGATGCTGGAATGCGGTATTGCACCGGAACTTTGATGTCATATTTCTCGGGTAATATACACTCACTGACTTTCAAACAAAAGAGACAGTGTTTTTCAGGGTCATATACTGGGCCTTCACTGAGAACAGCACTACGTAGTCTTTTTGGCTCTACTGTAGGGGTATCACATTCTCTCTCTTTCATGAATGCTGATAAATTCCGCTTGGATACATAAGTGGAAACACAGTTCTTGTGACAACAAAGGATTTTTGCTCCATCTTCCAAGAGAGGCTCTAGTCTCGCTCGAACATCTGGCTGCCCTCTGATGTCACTGCTCTCTATGATTTTCTGAATCCTCCCACAATTTGAAAGACCTTCCTGACCTCCAGGACAGCTACGCAGGAAATCCTTGAAGAAACATTCGTCTGCAGCTTTTATAGAACCTGAAAAATAAGAATTTTGTTTACCCATTCTTCAGAGTACAAATCGCATTGAAATAATTTATCATCAGCAAATGAAAACTAAACAATGCTTACGGTATATTCTCCATATTCAGCAGTCAAAAAACAATTTTGGAATCAGCACAACCAAGACGTCACCAACCAGGTGGGCAGCACCATCAGCAATAATCTCAACAACCTGAAAAAATAAGAAGAATAATTAGACATATTGGAATTCACCTTACCATGGAGAAATAATCCCTGACTTCATTTAAATCCTATAGAACTACTCAGTCTCGCCCAAAACCATAAAAACGACAGTAAGATCACCAAAATATCTCCACACTGCCCGGGATATGGGATATTCCTTATTTCTGGGGCGTTGACCTCCAATGACCTTGAGTATTGACGAATGTGGGTCAAAACGACTCCCAAAGTATCTGCAACCCCTCCAGATCGACTCATCATCCTAAAAACCCCTAGAAATGACACCAAGATCATCAAAATCCATCAAGTTTGACCAGGATATGGGATTTTTCAGTTTCGCCGGCCATATTGAAAAGCCAAGCTGGGTCAGGTGTACACCCGATGGATTCTTGAATGGGGTGGTATAAGCTTTCAAAATATGTAAAAATTTGCTTTATAACAAACAATGCAGGGTTCAAGTAAAATCAGGGTCTGTGCTACCGGACTATTAGACTTTTTGTTTGATTTGTTTCATCATTTGAACACTTAGCTGTATAATGTTGTTAACTAAAGAGTTGTATGTGTAAAATCCTTAAAGACTTTTCTCCCACCCTTTATCTGTATATATATATGATGAAAATAACCACGAAGAAGAAAGGAAACACAGAATGGTGCTGCTCAAACGTTTTCGTCTAATGACATCCTCAGGAACACTGAAATAAATAACAAGTTCGAGACTATATATAGGTCACAAAAAAAAATAAAAATAAAATAGAAAAATACAAATTGTAGGAGGAGCATTCAAATTTATAAGGAAAAACTACCAAAGTTTTAACACTTTCCCTACTTGTCTAAATCCATTCTGAACGAATTCAAAACAACAGGATCAAGCGAAAAAAGACCCTGGCTAATGTTAAAATTATTTGTAAGTTGAATAATGGCAGACTCAAGAATATTTCTTTTAACAATGTTGCTTGAGTGAAACAATATTGAAGCATTATTCCAATCAATACAGTGGGATAACTCTGACAAATGGACGAAAAGAGCACTGGACGGACAGTTCCGACAGTCTCGAACTTTTTATTTATTTCAGTGTTCCTGAGGATGTCATTAGACGAAAGCGCTTGAGCACCATTCTGTGTTTCCTTTCTTCTTCGTGATTATTTTCATCATAAATATTATTCACGTGTTACTTTCGTGAAATAATTTTCAAATATATATATATATATATATATATACAGGTGGGCGGAAAGTAGCTCCCTATTTTGGATTGGTAAAAAATACTATATTATCCATTTATTTCAGAAGAAAATAATATGAAAAGGTAGGCATACATGGTAGGTTTTTCTCTAAAATTCAATGTGGGCTCCAACTCTTTCCACCAGCTTCTGGAGCCGCCCAGGAATGGCGTCCACTGACTTTAGCAGGAACTCCGGCGGGATGGAGGCATGACTTCCCGAATTCGGTCCTCCAGTTCTTCCAATGTCCTCGGTTTGGTGCGGTAGACTTCTTCCTTTACCCACCCCCAAAGAAAGAAGTCGCACGTGTCAAGTCGGGGCTCTGGCTGGCCACTGATGTGGACCACGACGACCCATCCAACGTCCAGGGAAGTGGGCATCCAGCCACTCACGGACAACAGAGCGAAGTGCTGAGCGGTACCTTGCTATGTTGCGAAACGAGGTCTGCCGGTTGTCAGCACATGAAAACATCGACGATCTGATATTTATGCAAGATGGCGCCCCTCCGCACTTCGCTCTTGTTGTCCGTGAGTGGTCAGTGGACGCCATTCCTGGGCGGCTCCAGAAGCTGGTGGAAAGAGTTGGAGCCCACATTGAATTTTAGAGAAAACCTACCATGTCTGCCTACCTTTTCATATTATTTCTTCTGAAATAAATGGATAATATATGTATTTTTTTACCAATCCAAAATAGGGAGCTACTTTCCGCCCACCCTGTATATATATATCTATTGATGCAAACCCACAAGGAAAGTGAAAAATTATTTCAAGGGCTTTCGTGTATTCAGAAGCACCCTCGTCAGGGAGGTGTACTTCTGAATACGCAAAAGGCCTTGGAATCATTTTTCTTTTTCCTTGTGGGTTTGTATCATTCATTCATTTCACATGTTAAATTGTGAAATTCATCCATATATATATATATATAATATATATATATATATATAATATATATATATATATATATATATATATATATATATATATGGAATGAACTCAGAATATATACAGTATATATATGGGATTGAACTCAGAATGGTCCCCTGAGGTTTTTTCATGATACACACGACCGTGCATGGAACAAGGAACTCTTCTCGGAAAATTAAATCCACTATAGTCCGAATAAGTAATGGTAAATGACAAGCACTATAACTTTTTCTTTTTCATGATGTTAGCCCCAAAAATATAGCTTCCATCACCAGCTATCTGCAAAGCAAATAGGATCAAGATTTGGGACAGGATTTTGCAGATAGCTGGTGAGGGAAGCTATATTTTTGGGGCCTCTTTGCGAGTGACCCGTTGCCCACGTCGGGCTAACATCATGAAAAAGAAAACGCTATAGTGTTTGTCATTTACCATTACTTATTCGGACTATAGTGGATTTAATTTTCCCAGAAGAGTTCCTTGTTCACTCTTGTTACTCCGATTAAATGATTACCTATGGACATCTCCTAATCAGTTTGACTTTAAAAGGTCCCACTCAACTGACCTGTGTATCTATGTACTTAAAGAAACAATATCTAGATAGAGTGACAGTAAATCAACTATTTATAGCTGTTTCCAAGATATAAGTAATGCATATGATAGAGTGAACCACAATTTTTTATTTAAAAAACTAGAAGACAGGAAGGTTCCCCAATCCCATGTACATATTAAATTTATTGAAATTTTGGTATTCCCACCAATCTTTTACCGTTAGATGGGGCAATGTACTATCCGAATGTTTTGGCTCTTCCTTGCTCTCCCCTATGCTGTTTAATGTGTATGTTGACGGATTAATTGCTTCACTTAATGAGCCAACAGTGGAATGTTGTATAGATAACACAAGGATAAATAACTTTGTTTATGCCGATGATATGGTGTTAATAAGTCCCTCTGTTAAAGGTCTGGATCGGCTACTAAAAGTTGGCGAAGTGTATTCACAGAAACATGATATTCTTTTTAATGTTACAAAAACTAAAGTTATGCAATTTCATCCTAAAAGCTGTAATCAGCCAGCTGATATTCGGTTTAAAATGAAAGGTGAAGTAATTGAGGAAGTACAAGAGTTTAAGTATTTGGGTCAAACTATTATCAGCTCCTTGAGTGATGACTCAGATATGAGAAAACAATCTCGAAGCCTTTGTGCTAAAGCGAATATGACTATAAGGAACTTTCGGTTCTGTACAAGTGAAGCTAAAGGCACACTCTTTCGTACTTTCTGCAGTAATATATACGGACAGCAACTCTTGGTGAATTATAAAAAAGGTTCTGGCAGAACCCTAAATTTGCTGTACAACAGGTCTTTTAGACTCTTACATAAATTAACCCCGAGATGCTCAGCTTCGCAAATGTTTGCTACCCTCAATTTCCCGAGCTTCCCGGAGGTAACAAGACGTGCTCAATACAGTCTAATGCAAAGAATTAAAAAATCAACCAACCCGATTAATTATCCAAGCTATCCATGAGTCCTGCCGTTTATCCTCTAAAGTCTAAGCTATAGAATTCTTGGTACGAAAACGTCTGTCTGTAGCTCCACTTAATTTTGACATTATTGTATTATTTCTAATTAACTGTATATATTTCTTAGTATGTGAACTGTCATTATATTAATAATATTTGTCATATGGACAATAAACCTTTTTTTTCATTTTCATATATGTGGTGTGTGTGTGTGGTGTGTGTGTGTGTATTATATCTATATATATATATATATATATATATATATATATATATATATATATATATAGTCATGCGGTTTGCTTCTACAAAGCTTCAATTTAATATTTAGGAGAAATCCAATGACAAGGAGGAATGTAAATGCCATGAAAAGTCTTCTTTAATGCGCAACGTTTCGAGCAATACGCTCATCATCAGGCTAGATAATACAATATGAAATTAGAATCACTAAATAAATGTGAACAAGACAAACTAATTCCATAAAACCTATTCAGTAAAAGCAAATTTAAAAGGACTAAAAGAAGAGGGTAAATCAAGTTATAAAAATTTACATATAAAATTAACCAGAAATTTAAAAAGCTATTTTTAAATTACATATAGTAAATTTGAAATTAGTACACTGGAATAATTAACACTAATACATGGAATAATTAACACTACGAACCTTTCAATGCTGGTTCCGAGGCACGAGTAATTTAAAACAAAACAAAACAAGAAACAAGCTATGGGTTGGGCGGTTGGAGTTATAAGTTAGGGGAGGGGGATTATAAAAAAATTGGGGAGGGGGAGGGGAGTTGGGGAGGGGGGTTTATAAAAAATTTAGAGGGACAGCTGAGGAATCCACGTTTAGAGAAGGGGTCAATGTTTTAATATAAAGAGATTCCAAAATTCTAAGTGAGTTAGGACAAGAATTACAACCGAGAATTTTAAAATGATTCTAAAGTGACATCAGTTTTACATTTATACTGTGTTCCCGAATACTGGAGGCTTCTTTTTTATTTAAAATTTTACCTGTTCGGCAACTTATTCCCATATGCGAATAAAATCTAGTCCTGAGGGAGCGCACGGTGCTGCCAATGTAAGTACCAAGGAGACACCTTGGGCAGGTAATAAATATACAAACACCGCTACGCAACGAATCAGGAGTTCGATCCTTCGCTGAGAAAAAGCTACCTAAAGACATTTTGTTAATAAATATAATGCGAAAATCGAACTCCTGATTCGTTGCGTAGCGGTGTTGTATATTTATTTACCTGCCCAAGGTGTCTCCTTGGTACTTACATTGGCAGCACCGTGCGCTCCCTCAGGACTAGATTTTATTCGCATATGGGAATAAGTTGCCGAACAGGTAAAATTTTAAATAAAAAAGAAGCCTCCAGTATTCGGGAACACAGTATAAAATGTAAAACTGATGTCACTTTAGATCATTTTAAAATTCTCGGTTGTAATTCTTGTCCTAACTCACTTAGAATTTTGGAATCTCTTTATATTAAAACATTGACCCTTCTCTAAACGTGGATTCCTCAGCTGTCCCTCTAAATTTTTTATAAACCCCCCTCCCCAACTCCCCTCCCCCCTCCCCAATTTTTTATAATCCCCCCTCCCCTAACTTATAACTCCAACGCCCAACCATAGCTTGTTCCTGTTTTGTTTTGTTTTAAATTACTCGTGCCTCGGAACCAGCATTGAAAGGTTCGTAGTGTTAATTATTCCATTGTATTAGTGTTAATTATTCCAGTGTACTAATTTCAAATTTACTATATGTAATTTAAAAATAGCTTTTTAAATTTCTGGTTAATTTTATATGTAAATTTTTATAACTTTGAATTTAACCCTCTTCTTTTAGTCTTTTTAAAATTTGCTTTACTGAATAGGTTTTATGGAAATTATTTTGTCTTGTTCACATTTATTTATTGATTCTAATTCATATTGTTATTATCTAGCCTGATGATGAGAGCGTATTGCTCGAAACGTTGCGCATTAAAGAAGACTTTTCATGGCATTTACATTCCTCCTTGTCATTGGATTTCTCCTAAATTATATATATATATATATATATATATATATGAAAATTAATTCACAATTAAACACGTGAAAATAATAAATGATGCACACCCAGAAAAACAAATATATATATATATATATATATATTATATATGCAGAAAAATCTCGGGATAACAAACGTGATTCTTATTAATAAGCAAACAACCACAGGGAAAACGGAAACAGAAACACGAAATCCGAGCGCTTTTCGTGATATATTCACATCTTCAGGGAAAAGAAAGATGTAATATATCACGAAAGCGCTCGGATTCGTGTTTTGTTTCCGTTTTCCCTGTGGTTGTTTGCTTATTAATAAGATCACGTGTTATCCCAGATTTTTCTGCATATATATATATATATTATATATATATTGTTTTTCTGGGTGTGCATCATTTATTATTTTCACGTGTTTAATTGTGAATAATTTTCATATATATATATATATATAATATATATACACACACACACACACACGCGCGTATATATGAAAATATATTACACAATGCAGTGCTGACCAAAGAGATACGTTATCAAGTACAGTGCTGATAAAGAGGAAAAGATATCTTAATGAGATATGGTTTCATTTTAGATTCCTGGACTGCTATTCACTGTGTTCAACAATGCACAAAAGTCTTGTATCGCTTTTTACTTTTCCCTGTGGGTTTGTATTATATATATATATATATATATATATATATAGATATATATATATATATATATATTAAACGTAGTAACCTTAGTTTTGCTTTTGGCCGAATTGTTCATTCTGACGTTAGGTCAAGCCTGTGCATCATTTTAGATCTACAGCTTAACATGTAATCCGAAAAACGACACACCACACGTGTGGTCAGAAGACCAAGTCCTTGTCTAGACTCGATCTCACGACCTCCAGATCAGCAGGCCATGTCTTAACTC
The DNA here is from genome assembly GCA_023014485.1 of Bathynomus jamesi. Classification (NCBI taxonomy): domain Eukaryota; kingdom Metazoa; phylum Arthropoda; class Malacostraca; order Isopoda; family Cirolanidae; genus Bathynomus; species Bathynomus jamesi. The sequence continues at coordinate 544,562 of JAJOZX010001915.1, read as the reverse complement.
ACTAGGCTATTCAGGGTGCCCACTTATTTACAAACCATTTTTTTTTTTGGTATGGAAAGATAAACAAATTGGTGAGCAGAACGCCCCTGCTATCGCCGGGAATCGAACCCTTGGCCAATAAATTTGTAATCAAACGATGTTATATATAAAATTTTACTTAGAAGTTAATATATATATATATATATGATGAATAAACCACGAAGGAAAAAAAAAAACACAAAGGGGTGCTCAAGCGCTTTCGTCTAATGACATCCTCAGGAACACTGGAGTGAAAGGACAGATCAAGGCAATATATAGGTTACAAAAATAAACATACATACATACACATTCACATATATATACATATATATATATACATATATATATATATATATATATAATATACATATATATAGTAAGCATAGAAAAAAATTGTGGGAGGAGCCAACATTTATATGGTCACAGAAGAATAAAGAAATAAAAATAAATATAAATATAAATTGAGAAAAAATTAATTACAAAATAGTGCCTTAGTGATATATATGTCACAGCCTAAATAATCATAAAGAAATAAACAGGCAAATAAAAAAACCATAAATACATATACATACACATATATATATATATATACATATATATACACATATATATATATATATATATATATATAAAGACACTTTTAGCACTTTGGCCGACCTTCCATATAAATTCAAATGGCTTTTTTATGGAACAGGTCACAAAAGAATAAAGAAATAAAAATAAATATAAATATTGTAAGTGGAGTCTACCAATTCAAGCTCAAGAGGGAGGTTTTACAATCGATTTAATAGATGCTGCCAAATTGATATATATGTCACATTATTAAAAAATAAAAATTGAAAGATAAATTTTAAGAGAGGCACACCAATTTATAAGGGAAAAATTACCACATATGCATATTATAGTCACAAACGAATACAAAAGTACAAGTAAATATAAATTGGAAAACAAAATGATCCCTAGATGATATATAAAGAACAATAAAATATATATACAACATATTTACGGTATATATACGAAATATAAACGCAATATATACAGAATATATATATATATATATATATATGCATAAGGGAAAAAAAAATTACCAAATTTGTTTTTATAATTATTGTCTGAGAAAACGGTAGGTCGCAAAAAATAAAGAAATAAAAATAAATATAACTTGAAAAAATTACAAATAATACACGTACACATATATACCCGCATACCCAAATATATATATACATATACACACATATATACAAACACACACACACACACACACACATATATATATATATATATATATACAAGCTTGACCTTCACGAAATGAGAAATCATCCCGCAGAACCTTTGTGAGGTTGTAAGGTAAGGTAAGGTACATACACATATACATATATATATATATATATTTAACTGCATACATACATACATACATACATATACACACATACATACATACATATACACACATATACATACAAACACATTTAACTGCAATGACCACACATACGCACATACACATACATACACATACACTCATACAGCAAAAAATTGAAAAATAAAATTGTAAGGGAAACAACAGACAAAAACAAATTTTTTACCAAAGATTTAACAACCTGCCCTTTTTGTTTAAATCCATTCTGAAGGAATTCAGAGCAACGGGATCAAGTTGAAACAGACCTTTACTCATGTTAAGGTTATTTGTAAGTTGAATTATAGCCGACTCAAGAATATTTCTATTAACAATGTTGCTAGAGTGAAACAAAACTGAAACATTATTCCAATCAATACAATGGGATAACTCTGACAAATGGACAAAAAGGGCACTGGACAACTGTCCCGTTCTAACGGAATATTGATGCTGTTTTACACGCGTTTGCAAATCCTTTCCCGTCTGACCTATGTAAAAGGAATCACATTGCTTACACCCAATTTTATAGATAATGCCTAAATTATTGGTAGGGCTATTTTTTACTATGATGTTTTTCACAATATTGTTATATGAAAAAACTACACTGATATCCAAAAGTTTAAGTACATTAGCAATGCCTAAGAAGCCCGGGAAAAATGGAAGTACTAAAATATTCTTTGACAAGGTGCGAGTGTTATTATTCACACGATAGAAGGTTCGTTTAGCCTTATTAAGACAAGATTCCATGAACGCAGATGGGTAACACAACTCACTTCCAATACCGTTGATATTTTCCAATTCGGCATCGATGTATTCAGGACTGGCGATCCTAAGAGCGCGGAGAAACATTGAGGAAAATATGGCCTTTTTAATAGGGGTGTCATGTCCAGAGTAAAAGTGTACGTAGGACAAATTGTTTGTCTTATTAAAAACCCACAAACCGGGTAACCCTATGCGCCCTATTATTAGCTCGGTGGGCTCTATTACCTATAAACTCTCCAAATGGCTTGTTAATGTTTTGTCCCCCATTCTTGGAACTGTCTCTGATTCACACGTAAAAAATTCCATGGATCTCACTGAAAAATTGAATAATGTTCGCATTAATACCAACGATAGATTGATCAGTTTCGACGTTTGTTCATTGTTCACAAAAGTTCCGATTGATGATATGCTTGACTTTCTCGCCAGAGAATTACATAATTATGATTTACCATTACCTGCACACACTGTTTTGGAGCTTATTAAGCTTTGTATCAAGGATTGTAAATTCACTTTCAATGGCGAGCATTATCAACAAGTTTTTGGGATGGCCATGGGCAACCCTTTGTCGCCCCTTCTCTCCAATATTTATATGGAGTTTTTTGAAATTACTTACATTCCGAGAATCCTGGGGGTTGGCATCCCTTGGTTGCGGTACGTCGACGATATTTTGTGTATCTGGCCCATGAATCGTGACCTGGATGACTTCCTCCTTCAGTTAAATGACCAAGTCCCCTCCATTAAATTTACTTTAGAAGTGGAACAAGACAACTCAATCCCGTTTTTGGATGTGCGTGTTCATAGGGATAGCCCGGGTTTTAAGTTTAGTATATATCGGAAAAAAACAAACAATTTGTCCTACGTACACTTTTACTCTGGACATGACACCCCTATTAAAAAGGCCATATTTTCCTCAATGTTTCTCCGCGCTCTTAGGATCGCCAGTCCTGAATACATCGATGCCGAATTGGAAAATATCAACGGTATTGGAAGTGAGTTGTGTTACCCATCTGCGTTCATGGAATCTTGTCTTAATAAGGCTAAACGAACCTTCTATCGTGTGAATAATAACACTCGCACCTTGTCAAAGAATATTTTAGTACTTCCATTTTTCCCGGGCTTCTTAGGCATTGCTAATGTACTTAAACTTTTGGATATCAGTGTAGTTTTTTCATATAACAATATTGTGAAAAACATCATAGTAAAAAATAGCCCTACCAATAATTTAGGCATTATCTATAAAATTGGGTGTAAGCAATGTGATTCCTTTTACATAGGTCAGACGGGAAAGGATTTGCAAACGCGTGTAAAACAGCATCAATATTCCGTTAGAACGGGACAGTTGTCCAGTGCCCTTTTTGTCCATTTGTCAGAGTTATCCCATTGTATTGATTGGAATAATGTTTCAGTTTTGTTTCACTCTAGCAACATTGTTAATAGAAATATTCTTGAGTCGGCTATAATTCAACTTACAAATAACCTTAACATGAGTAAAGGTCTGTTTCAACTTGATCCCGTTGCTCTGAATTCCTTCAGAATGGATTTAAACAAAAAGGGCAGGTTGTTAAATCTTTGGTAAAAAATTTGTTTTTGTCTGTTGTTTCCCTTACAATTTTATTTTTCAATTTTTTGCTGTATGAGTGTATGTGTATGTATGTATGTGTATGTGCGTATGTGTGTCATTGCAGTTAAATGTGTTTGTATGTATATGTGTGTATATGTATGTATGTATGTGTGTATATGTATGTATGTATGTATGTATGCAGTTAAATATATATATATATATGTATATGTGTATGTACCTTACCTTACCTTACAACCTCACAAAGGTTCTGCGGGATGATTTCTCATTTCGTGAAGGTCAAGCTTGTATATATATATATATATATATATGTGTGTGTGTGTGTGTGTGTGTGTTTGTATATATGTGTGTATATGTATATATATATTTGGGTATGCGGGTATATATGTGTACGTGTATTATTTGTAATTTTTTCAAGTTATATTTATTTTTATTTCTTTATTCTTTTGCGACCTACCGTTTTCTCAGACAATAATTATAAAAACAAATTTGGTAATTTTTTTCCCTTATGCATATATATATATATATATATATTCTGTATATATTGCGTTTATATTTCGTATATATACCGTAAATATGTTGTATATATATTTTATTGTTCTTTATATATCATCTAGGGATCATTTTGTTTTCCAATTTATATTTACTTGTACTTTTGTATTCGTTTGTGACTATAATATGCATATGTGGTAATTTTTCCCTTATAAATTGGTGTGCCTCTCTTAAAATTTATCTTTCAATTTTTATTTTTTAATAATGTGACATATATATCAATTTGGCAGCATCTATTAAATCGATTGTAAAACCTCCCTCTTGAGCTTGAATTGGTAGACTCCACTTACAATATTTATATTTATTTTTATTTCTTTATTCTTTTGTGACCTGTTCCATAAAAAAGCCATTTGAATTTATATGGAAGGTCGGCCAAAGTGCTAAAAGTGTCTTATATATATAATATATATATATATAATGTATGTGTATATATATGTATATATATATATATATATGTATGTATATGTATTTTATGGGTTTTTTTATTTGCCTGTTTATTTCTTTATGATTATTTAGGCTGTGACATATATATCACTAAGGCACTATTTTGTAATTAATTTTTTCTCAATTTATATTTATATTTATTTTTATTTCTTTATTCTTCTGTGACCATATAAATGTTGGCTCCTCCCACAATTTTTTTCTATGCTTACTATATATATGTATATATTTATATATATATATATATGTATATATATATATATGTATATATATGTGAATGTGTATGTATGTATGTTTATTTTTGTAACCTATATATTGCCTTGATCTGTCCTTTCACTCCAGTGTTCCTGAGGATGTCATTAGACGAAAGCGCTTGAGCACCCCTTTGTGTTTCTTTTTCCTTCGTGGTTTTATTCATCATAAATACTTTTCACGTGTCACTTTCGTGAAATAATTTTTCATATTATATATATATATATATATATTATATATATATATATCGCACATTTGCTGTTATTATATTTGTGCACCATAATGAACATTGATTAATTACATTACAGGTAAAAACTCCATTTGGTCTTTACAGATGAAAAACAGAGTTGCTTACAGACGACAGGTCAAATATTTAACAGATTATATTTTGTGAGAGCTGAAAAGCAAGATGAGAGGTCCAGGAATTGTACAGTTCGCTCTAACGTTATTTAGATGTTTATACTGTCCCTTTAGAACGTGTAACTGTATATGATCTTTTTTGATCTTTATATGATCTTTATATGATCTCTGTATGATCTTGTCCTTTTTTTAATGTTTGTTATATAGTTATTAAATTCCTGATTATTTATTTTCAATCTCGTAACCTAAACAAAATTTGTTACAGTGATAATAATTAACTTGTATTTAACTAACAAGTTAACTTACAATATATTCATCAGAAAGAAATTGATTGTTAAACGGACGAAAAAAACTCAGAGAGAGAGAGTTACAAGGAGTTACAAGGAAAAGAAGTACCTCAAAAGGCCTTGCGGCCCATACCGAGGAGGTACCAATGGCAACGGGTGCCAGGGAAAATTTTGTACACATTCAAATAGTGTGCAAGATTTGGTCTAACCTTTTCTTGAACTGATCCACAGAGGAACTGTTCACAACTTCCGAACAGAGAGAGAGAGAGAGAGAGAAAGAAAGAGAGAGAGAGAGAGAGAGAGAGAGAGAGAGAAGAGAGAGAGAGAGAGAGAGAGAGAGAGAGAGAGAGAGAGAATTTTTATCGCAGTTTTCTAAAATTAGATCAGTGGAACCAGACATCATCGTAGAGACTAAACCTTGACCAAGGGTTCGATTACAATTAAAATATCACTGCTTTAACAAACCAAACTACTTCTTTAGCCATAAAATTTTGAAACAAATGAGATGTAAGAGCCCTGATATACTGTATATATATATATATATATATATATATATATATATAATATATATATATATATATATATATATATATTAAATCTATCTTAATTGCTAAGGGATAGCAATCCCACGCATCCCTATCGAATTCCATGCATTCGATAGGATACCCAAATATCCTCTTTTCTATTAAAACATGTTCCTCCCATTTACAAAACAGAAAAGGCGAAAGTATAAAAAGAGGAAATGCATTCATCATTGCATTCATCACCAGTTCATCACCGATTCATTACTAAGTTCAGAATAAAAATAGAAAGTTTATTCATCACTGCATTCATCACTGCATTCACCATTAATTCATCACCAATTCATAAGTCGAGAGAAGAAGAAACAAAACCTAGCTTGAGGTCTCGTTTGATTAATGGCCCCAATCTCGAATTTGGTAGAATTTTTTAATCTTCGAAGTATTTCCTCGAAGAAAGTTGTCTCTTAAAAGATGTTAAGACGTTGGCTCGAAGAAATGTTAACAGCAAGAGACGATTACAGAGAGCTGATGATAATGCTGAAATAAATTAAAATTGTAAGATCTTTGTCTTTGACCACGTCTCGGGAAATGTTGTTGTTGTTGTTGTTTTTGCCCTTTTTTTTATTTGGTCCGAGTTAATTGCTTGTATAGAAATGTATCCTACGTTTAGGGCTCTTGTATATATATATATATTGGGTGGGCAAAGTTATGGTCAGATTTCAATTTTTTTTTCACTCCCAACTTTATATAGTTGTGGGGTGTGAAAAAAATATTGAAATCTGACCATAACTTTGGATTTTACAGCCAAAGTTCGAGGTCTCCCTTTTTTTTTGCCCACCTGATATATATATATATATATATATATATATATATATATACAGAGTCATGCAAGAAGTAAATAGACACCCTTATTTTTATAGTAAAATGTATGCATCCAAATTTTTTTGTCATTATTATGACTAATATTCGTTTCCTTTTTTTAGATTGTAATATACCCATCCTAGAACATGCCTCGAACACAAGATATAGCTGCACGTCCATAATAACCAAGCTGATGAAGATAGTTTACTGCTGTTCTTGGGCTAATTTTGAGTTTTTCTGCCACTTCTGAAGCTTTTAAACGAGGGTTGTTCTCAACAGATCTTCGAACAAAACGAAGACATCTGTCAGAAGGCCCAGGTCGACCAGGTCATGATTCAATTGATGTTTTGCCCTTTTCTTTAAATTGGACTATTATTCTGTTAACAGTAGAAAGGGGTATTCCGAGATTCCTAGCTATTTGTCGCTGGGACAGTCCACCCTCAGATTGACCAACAATCCGTCCTCGTTGAAAGTCAGAAATTTCTTTGGAATCTTGTGTTCGAGGCATGTTCTAGGATGGGTATATTACAATCTAAAAAAAGGAAACGAATATTAGTCATAATAATGACAAAAAAATTTGGATGCATACATTTTACCATAAAATTAAGGGTGTCTATTTACTTCTTGCATGACTCTGTGTATGTGTGTATATATATATATATATATATATATATATATATATATATATATATATATATATATATATATATATACTGTGTGTGTGTGTATATATATATATATATTATATAATATATATTATATAATATATATATATATATGATGAATAAACCACGAAGGAAAGGAAACACAGAATGGCGCTCAAGCGCTTTCGTCTAATGACATCCTCAGGAACACTGAAGTAAATAAAGAGTTCAAGACTATATACAGGTTACAAAAAATATATATATATATAATAAATATAGAATTAAAAATTGTGGGAGGAGCATACAAATTTGTAAGAAAACTACCAATTTTAGCACTTTGCCCGAATTCAACACAAGATCAAATTTTATAGTTAATGCCTGAATGATATATAGGTCACAAAAAATGAAAAATAATATATATATATATATATATATATATATATATATATTATATATATAATATATATTATATAATATATATATATATATACTGTATTATATATATATATAATAATAATAATAAAAAAAAAAAAATAAAACTAAATTGAAAAATAAAAATTGTAAGAGAAGCATACAAATTTATAAGAAAACACTACCAAAGTTTTAGCACTCTACCCTTCTTGTCTAAATCCGTTCTGAACGAATTCAAAACAACGGGATCAAGTTGAAAAAGACCTTTGCTCATGTTAAAGTTGTTTGTAAGTTGGATAATAGCAGACTCAAGAATATTTCTATTAACAATGTTGCTAGAGTGAAACAAAACTGAAGTATTATTCCAATCAATACAGTGGGATAACTCTGACAAATGGACAAAAAGGGCACTGGACGACTGTCCCGTTCTAACGGAATATTGATGCTGTTTTACACGCGTGTGCAAATCCTTTCCCGTCTGACCAATGTAAAAGGAATCACATTGTTTACAACCAATTTTATAGATAATGCCTGAATTATTGGTAGGGCTATTTTTTACTATGATATTTTTCACAATATTGTTATATGAAAATACTACATTAATATCCAAAAGTTTAAGTACATTAGCAATGCCTAAAAAGCCTGGGAAAAATGGAAGTACTAAAATATTCTTTGACAAAGTGCGAGTGTTATTATTCACACAATAGAAGGTTCGTTTTGCCTTGTTAAGACAAGATTCCATAAACGCAGGTGGGTAGCACAGCTCACTTCCAATACCGTTGATTTTTTCCAATTCGGCATCGATGTATTCCGGACTGGCGATCCTAAGAGCGCGGAGGAACAGTGAAGAAAATATGGTCTTCTTAATTGGGGTGTCATGTCCAGAGTAAAAGTGTACGTAGGACAAATTGTTTGTTTTCTCCGATAGATACTAAACTTAAAACCTGGGCTTTCCCTATGTACACGCACATCCAAAAACGGGATTGAGTTGTCTTGTTCCACTTCTAAAGTAAACTTAATGGAGGGGACTTGATCATTTAACTGAAGGAGGAAGTCATCCATGTCACGATTCATGGGCCAGATACACAAAATATCGTCGACATACCGCAACCATGGGATGCCAACCCCCAGGATTCTCGGAATGTAAGTAATTTCGAAAAACTCCATATAAATATTGGAGAGGAGGGGCGACAAGGGGTTGTCCATGGCCATCCCAAAAACCTGTTGATAATACTCGCTATTGAAAGTGAATTTACAGTCTTTGATGCAAAGCTTAATAAGTTCCAAAACGATGTGTGCAGGTAGTGGCAGGTCGTACTTATGTAATTCTCGGGAGAGAAAGTCAAGCATATCGTCAATCGGTACTTTTGTAAACAATGAACAAACGTCAAAACTGATCAATCTATCGTTGGTTTCAGTGCGTACATTATTCAATTTTTCAGTAAGATCCATGGAATTTTTTACATGTGAATCAGAGATAGTTCCGAGAATGGGGGACAAGACTTTGACAAGCCATTTGGAGAGTTTATAGGTAATAGAGCCCACCGAGCTAATAATAGGGCGCATAGGGTTGCCAGGTTTGTGGGTTTTAATAAGACCGTAAAGGTAGGGAAGAGAAGGTGAAGTGGACATGAAAAGCGGAATTAAGTCCTTATGATCTTTGAGAATGCGTTTCAAGCCACTATTGAATGATTTGATGACGTCATCCTGCGGGTCCTTTTTTTACCTAAGTTTTCTGTATGTGGCGGGGTCCTGGAGAAGCTCGTTTATCTTTCTAATGTAGACCACTTTGTCCATAATAACTATGGTGTTAGCCTTGTCTGCTTTAGTAATATGGAGCTCACCATCTTTTTTTAATTGAGAGAGGCTATTGCGAAAACGTTTAGGAAAGTCATCTTCGTAAGTACTATTCGCAGCACTATAGACAAGGCCTAAAACTATGTTAACCAAACATTAGACGAAAGCGCTTGAGCACCATTCTGTGTTTCCTTTCCTTCGTGGTTTCATTCATCATAAATATTTTTCACGTGTTACTTTCGTGAAATAACTTATATATATATATATATATATATATATATATATGTTGTTATCGTTCTTCGTAAATTACGAACGAATAATCTATAGATGAGGTCGGGTAGTCGTTTGTTGAAACGTTGTCATTCAGTAAGAATCATGACGTATGAAGTCGTTCAAATCTTTCACATGATACGTTCATCCCATAATCACAGAAAGAGACACTTAAAAGTATTCTGGAATAAAACGGTGGGGTTTTATTCCAGGGTCGGGAATAAATAAGGGTCGGGAACCCGAGACAGCTTGAAAGCCACATACAGTAATGTCATATAAAAATAACTACCATTAAGGAAGAACCGCAGGTATAAATATAATAAATATATTTTTTTCTTATTATTGTTTTATAATACTACTACTACTACTACTACTACTACTATAATAATAATAATAATAATAATAATAATAATAATAATGAAATAAACACACTTATATAAACTAGCGATAAATACATACGTAATTATTAAATTAATATAAGGAACCTGTTTATTTTGTTATTAATGATACTAATGATCTACAGATCTACAGAAGCTAAGGCTAACAAAGACCCTAAGATCCACTCTAAGGTTAGCCCGAGAGAAAGGAAAGAGTAGGGGGTTAAGAGAAGAGAATAAGTGGTTAAGTAAGGAGCAACACCTATCACTCGTGGGTTAACATTCATTCAGAAAAAGAGGAAAAAAGTCTCACCATCATCATCCGCCAGCCACTGCCGACAAGTCAGAAAAATAGTCGGAGAGAATAGGAGAGGGGTGAAAGATGAAAAGAAGTAAAATAAGAACGCTTACAAACCATGCAAACACAGTCTTAACTCACAGTCATACCATGCAAACTACAAACATGCAAGAAAAGAGAGTTACAGACATGCAAAGTTAAAAAAGTAGGTAAAGTTAAACAAACAGTGGGTTAGTTTACGCTACGAGCTACATCTACGTTCGTGTTAGTCTAATTTTTTTTTTTTTTTTTTTTTTTTTTTTGGCATCACACGCTGGCATGTCACAAGCTGGCATTCATCGTCAACAGACTCATCCTCGAGCACCACCACCAGAGCTCCTGTTGCTAACTTTGTTTTATTTATATTAAACAACGTTAATACTTTTAAAATGTCTGTCAAGACGGTTCTTAAACATATTAACGCTGGTAGAATGAACGACTGACGCGGGAAGATTATTCCATTTATCAATTACTTTAAACGTAAAGAAGTTTTTAGCGATATTAATAATGAAACGTCTGCCACGCAACTTAAATCCGTTATTGCGAGTATTACTATTATCGAAGGTGAACAATTTGTCAAAATTTACGTTATCGATGTTATTAACGATTTTGAAAACTTCAATAAGCTCCCCCCTTAATCTTCTAGTTTCGAGTGAATACAGGTCTAACTCTTTAATCCTATCTTCATAAGGCTTATTGCGCAATGACGGAATAAGTTTCGTGGCACGACGCTGAACCCTTTCTAACCTATCATTATCCTCACGCAAGTACGGCACCAAAACTGAACGGCATATTCTAATGAGGCCTGACTAGGGACTTGTAAAGGGCAATATAATATCCTTCGATTTAAATTCGAAATTACGCGCTATGAAGCCTAACATCCTATTAGCTTTTGCGCAAGACTCCAGGCACTGGTTCCTAACCTTTAAATCCTTAGATACGCGTACGCCTAAATCTACTTCCTCGTCAACGCTCGCTAACTCCCTATCATCCATCGTGTACGTGTAATTATTGTTGCGAGAACCTATATGCAAAACTTTACATTTGTCTACGTTAAATTGCATCTGCCACTTATCTGTCCACTCCATAATCCTATTTACATCGTCTTGGATCCTATTTCTATCGTCCTCGTTAACAACCTTACCGCCTATTTTAGTATCGTCCGCGAATTTTGACACGTTACTAGTCAATCCTACATCTATGTCGTTAATGTAAATTACGAATAGCAAATTACGAATTATATATATATATATATACACACTGTGTGTGTGTGTGTGTGTGGTGTGTGTATATATATATATATATATATATATATATATAATATATATATATATATATATATATATATATATATATGAGAGAGAGATGTATAAGAACTATTAGTCGTTTCATATAAAAACGAAAATATTTTCCTACACCTTCTGCTGATCAACATGCAGGAGAGAAAGCGTTTATTAATCTTCAAGTTTGTTTCTCATCTTTGATGATGGAAATGCGCTCCGTGTGGAATTAAATAGGACGCAAACAAGGAGAATAGTAATTGACAATTTCAAGTCAAACGCAACTATTGTTTTCTCTCTCTCTCTCTCTCTCTCTCTATTATTATATATATATATATATATATATATATATATATATAGGTACCGGGTGAACCAAAATTAGGTGGACAGTAAATGATAACGTTTATTTTGAGAATACATATACAATTATATTTAATTTTTTTGTATACTATAATACAAAATAAAATAAAAAATTAACTTATACCAATACAATACAAAAGCACTGAAAATTTTATCAACGCAGGTGCTCAAATTGCTGTCTATCACAATTTACACAGCTTTGAAGTCTACCTTTCACACTTCGACAAACATTTTTGCACAAGTTTCTTTGTGCATTAATTTCTTGAAATGCATCTCTGATAGTGATGTAGGTCACATCCGCATCCGCATCCGCATCCGCGGAACATCCGCACATTTTCTCGCATCCGCATCCGCATCCGCGGAACATCCGCATATTTTCTCGCATCCGCACTTTGGACTGCGGATGTCGTGCGGATGTGGACCGTTGAGATAAAATGTCATTAATAAGCGGAAATTATCAAATTCTACTATATTAATAGAACTAGTTCATTGTGCGCAAAAGTGATGCAAGCGACAAGACGAGAGGCTGTTCTTGTATGAAGTTACTCTCTTGCAACCTACTTAGATCCACGTTACAAAGCTAAGTTATTTTCACCTAGTACATTAGAACGAGTTAAATCATCACTTGGCAAAGCAGTTGAAGAGCTTCAATCTCTTGAATCTGTCGCTTCGCCACCCACCAATAGAATAAAAGTTTCAGTGACAGAACCAACACCTTCAACAAGCAAATCTATCACAGAATCTGTCTCTCAGTTTCTTGAGTCAAGCAGCAATGACGAGACCTACGCGATGTCAAAAGATGTAGTAAAAATGATCGAGAGCTATCACCAAGAAAAACGCCTGGCTGCATGTGACAATCCTATTAATTGGTGGAAAAATACGCAGAATATCTATCCATACTTGAGTAAACTTGCAAGGAAACATTTAGCCTGTCCTCCAACAAACGTACCAAGCCAGAGATTATTTAGCAGTGCTGGATTAATATATGATGAAAAGAGAAACAGACTGGCAGCAGAAAAGGCAGAAAAGTTAATGTTCCTTAAGCATAACCTTCCTATAATTAAGTTTGAACATTAAACGATGAACATCTTAGTTTACTTTATTTTAATTACTCATTTATAAATATGCCTAATAAAACTTTAAACTTAATATAAATAGTTATCAAGCTAATTAAAGATCTCTTTCTATAAGGGTGGAGGTTGGGGAAAGAGGTCGGTGGGGTGCATTTGAGTTGGGTTCACGTCCCGCATCCTGGTAACACAATTATGGTTTCTAATTGTGGCTGAAACTCAACAAAATATAACGAATTTATTTGCAGACGAATTCACTAATTGATTTCTATATTAGTTAGATGCTTGATATTATTTTATATGTTCAGAGAAAAGTACATCAATTATTGTACAATTAATCAATTATACTACATTATAGCTACAGCCCTCTCTATATAATAACTTATTATATACGTTAAACACAACAAATCTCGAATATATCCTAAAAAATAACGAAAATGTAGACATCCGCATCCGCGGATGTTGAAATCAAACATCCGCATCCGCATCCGCATCCGCGGATGTGAAAAAAATGACATCCGCTACATCACTAATCTCTGATGTAATTTTTCAAATCACCAACACTTCGTGGTTTTCGACTATAAACTTTGTCCTTGAGTACTCCCCAAAAGAAAAAATCCATTGGGGTAAAGTCAGGTGAACGTGCAGGCCATTCAATTTGGCCTCTTCGGCCGATCCATTTCTCGGGAAATGTTTCATCAAGATACTCACGGACTGCTCTTGAATAATGTGGAGGGGCCCCATCTTGTTGGAAATAGAGGTCATGTGAATTAGGCTGTTGTTGTAAGTGTGGAACAACTTCATTCATTAGAATTTCGAGATACTTATCACCTGTGACTGTTCCATCAACAAAAATTGGTCCTAAAACACCAGAACTTGAAATACCACCCCAAACAGTGACACCAGGCTGGTTTAGTTGCTGCTCTAATGTTAAATGCATGTTCTCACTATACCAGTAAACACAATTATGTCGGTTAACATGACCTGATAATTTGAAAGAAGCCTCATCGGTCCACACAATGTTATTTAAAATTATTGGATTTCCTTCAATTTCGTTCAGCATGATCTCACTAAATTGCAGCCGCCTGTCTGGGTCATCCTCCAATAAGCTATGAATTAGCCGTGGACGATAAGCTTTCAACCCAATAGATTTCAGAATTCGTATAATAGAGGTTTGTGAAATGTCCAGTTCTGCTGAGGCTCTTCTGGTGGACTTTTTGGACTGTGAACAAATGCTTCGGCAACAAGTTGCTTATTGTCCTCTGTGCAAACTGTTTTGGGTCGACCAGTTCTTGGGGCATTAAGAATTGAGCCAGTGGCATCAAATTTGTCACGAATGCGGTAAATGGTTTGTCTCTTTGGGGCTTGAGTACCAAATGTTTCAACCCATTTTGTTCTAACAGTTTCAGTATTTTGAGATTTCCAATACTCTTTTAACACCCATTTTCTGGCATCAGTATTTAGATTATTTGCCATTATGGGTTCTCTGAACTATTTGAAAAGAAAAAAGATTAAATTTAAATAAATTTAGTTATAATATTTAATATAATATAACACAAACACCATAGTTATAATGAACACCATAGTTATAATATAATATAACAAAAACCCTATTCAACCTACTGTCCACCTACGTTTGGTTCACCTGGTATATATATATATATATATATATATATATATAATATATATATATATATATATATTGCAGTGGCACTCATAAGTATTCGTACAGAGAGGTATGAAAAGTTTACTGTTCCTTTGGAAAAATTTAACAAATAAAAAATTAGTTTAACTCCAACATATAATGTAAAACATCAAAGAATTTGAGGAGGACGAGGCAGACGGTAACAACGAGCAACGGTATGTTTGGCGAAAATCAAGTACTGCATTCGAGAAAAAAAAAACATCCTTCCTACGGTTAAACATGGTGATGGTAGTGTGTTTCTTTGGGGATACTTTAGTGCTTCTGGTTCAGGAAAGATTGTTGTCAGCAATGGAATTTTAAATTCAAAGAAATATCAGGAAATTTTAGAAGAAAATGTATTGCCTTCAGTTCGGGAGTTGCGAATGGGTTTCAATTGGGTACTGCAACAACATAATGATCCAAAACACAAAAGTAAAAGCACCATGAAATGGCTTCAAATAAAGAATTTCAAGCTTCTCGAGTGGCCAGTCAAAGCCCAGATCGAGAATTTATGGTCTGATTTTTAAGAAAAAAGCTGTCCGCGAGAGAAACCCTTCGAATCTGAATGAAATGCAACAATTTTCTTTAGAAGAATGGGCTGAAATTTCTACTGAGATTTCGAAACCTTGTAGAAAAATACCCAAAACGAACCAGTGAAGTCATTCAAGAAAAGGTGGACACACAAAATGTGTAAATGTACGAAAATTTTTGTATTTTTAACTTTTTTTTATTTTCCTCAAATTCTTTGATATTTTACATTATATTTTGGAGTTAAACTAACTTTTTTTATTCGTTAAATTTTTCTAAATGAACGGTAAACCTTTCATAACTATCCTCTGCAGGGTACATAAGATAGGGATGAATATAACTGAAATATTTCTCTGTATGAATACTTATGAGCGTCACTATATATAGGCTAAGGTTTGGACAATAGAGGACAAATTTTTTGCTTTATTTTAAAAAAATAAATTGCTTATTAGACTTTTAATAGAGCATACAACCACAGGTAAGTGTTTTTTTGTAGGTTAGGTTAGAGTAATTACCTTAGGAATTTTGCTTTCCCATGTTGAACATGGGATTAGTTCGTGTAGCGTATACTTAGATATTTGGGCGATTAATTATAGTAGCCGAAATCAATGTTGGACTCCAAATAAATCACCTAACTTGTAAGTGGTTTTTTTTTGCAAGTTAGGTTAGGTAAGTTAGATTAGGTTAGATTTATCTGGAGCCCAATATGGATTTCGGCTAATATAATTAATCGCCCAAATATCCAAATATCTAAGTGGGCTTTACCAAATTGCGACTTGGAACGCATATCCACCACGTTTAAATCTGTTCACATTAAGGTTCATTTTTTAATGAATTTTAGTGGCAAAATAGCTTCTTCTTACAACCGGTGTTTTATACGCTACTGCAACTAGTCCCATGTTTAACTATTATTTATAGATTTATCTACAATTTCTATTTAATAAAATTACTTATTCATGGCAGAAAAAGCCATTTGGAATTTAGTGATTATTTTAGGTTTTTTTTAAATAAAACAAAAAAAATTGTCCACTATTACTAACTTTGGACGTTTTCCAGTTTATGTACCGTTTTCTACAGTACATTACATACAGCATAGTAAACATTTTTAGATTGAAATTATGTTAGGTTAGGTTAGGTTACGTTAGGTTAGGTTAGGTTAGGTTATCAAGAACTTACCTCTCTTAAAAAGCTATTATAATCGACGGCGGTTGTATGACCAATCAAAAATAAATTATAGGAAAAACGGTACACAAACTGGAAAAGGTCCCTAACTTTTACTATTGATATACTGTATATACAGGGTGTCCATAAATTCCTGTTCCGGTTTTAAAATTTTATTACAGCAAAACCAAAAGAGAGAATAACGCAGTTTTTTGCATTTTGTTGCTTAACTAATTAAGTTTTTTCTTGATTTACAGGTTGGAATCTCAGTGCCAAGTTGCTATTGATAGAAGCTTGAACGAAAATGGCGACTTGCGGTTTGCGGAGTCGAAATCAGTGACAACTGTTCAACGGAATTACCGCCGTCAATATGGCAAGGATCCTCCGTCCAGCTCCAAACCCAGCATTAGGAGGTAGGTTTTGCAAGTTTCAAGAGATAGGAAGTGTGATTGACTCGCCAAGACTCGTCCAAGAGACGCTCCAACGCAATCCTAGAAAGTATATTCGTCGTGCCTCAAGTGAACTGCATCTACCAAGATCAGCGGTACACAAAGTTGTACACAAGAGATTGCATCTTTAAGCGTATAAAGTGCAAATAGTCCAAGCTTTACAAACCAGATTACACATTTAGCTTTCTCCTGTGTAGGCGCCATTTTCGTTAAAGCTTCTATCAATAGCACCTTGACACTCAGATTACAACCTGTAAATCAAGAGAAAAACTTCATTAGTTAAGCAACAAACTGTAAAAAACTGCGTTATCCTATCTCTTTTGGTTTTGTTGTAATCAAATTTTAAAACCGAAATAGGACTTTGTGGACACCCTGTGTGTGTGTGTGTGTATGTGTGTATATATATATATATATATATATATATATATATATATGTGTGTGTGTGTGTGTGTGTGTAAGTGTATGTAGGCGGATTTACATCTGTCCCTTATACACAAAGAAAAATACTTTGCTACAACAACCGATTACATGGTTTACTATTTGCCAACCACTCCCAATGGTTAACCCATGCAACCACGCTATGATTGCACGAACCACGTTTATTTTTCTGAGAACAAGTCTAGTAGTATGGGCAAACATAGCACAGTTAAATTAACCATGTATTTCATTGTTGGAACGAACTATTTTTCTCTATGTAATTGTAACACGTTACTTTGGCGGGCCATTCAAAAACCACGTGGTCCTTAAAAGGGGGGGGGGGTCCTTGTTTGACCACCAATGGCCACATGGGGGAGGAGGGGTCTTGACGTTTAACCATGTGGCCAATACCAAGCATTAAAATATCCTGTTTATAATATTGTTTATCATATATATATATATATATATATATATATATATAACTTATATAATATATATATATATATTTTGTAAACTCCAGAAAATTTCAGAAGACTCGAATCTTTATAAACACAAATTCTCTGTACCTTTATTTCGGAACATTCTATACGAGATTCGAATCTTTAACGTTCATGAAACACAAATTCGCCATATTTTTAATTTGATTATTTTTAATTTGCATTTTAATTTATATAAGAATAAGAAAGAGTGGGGGTAACATCAGAAGACCACGTGGTTTTGGAGGGGGGTTTAAGTCATTGGCTACAAATGACCACAAGGGGGGGGACGGGTTTGAAAACTACCCGTAAAAGGACCACGTGGTTTTTGAATGACCCCTTTGACATAACGGGATTACGACATCTTATCGGCAAGTATATTGTGGGTTAGATTAAGTTGGGTTAGGTTAGGTTTGGGTAAGTTAGTTGTTTAGCGTGTCGATATTATGGTCTTGTCGATCGAATGGGTATAAGTCTTGACATGAAAGTTCCAATTTTTGCTTGCATACTGTACTCAGTGGCGGATCCATACCGTCTTCCACCGTCTTCCGGAAGGCGGTCAGAATTTGGAGAGTATACCAAAAATTTGTGTATTTTTATCCTCATAATTATGGGGAAAATATAAATAAAAGAGAATAAATAAGTATAAACTTATTGCGAGTCATCAGGTACGGTATCTAATTTGATAAATTAATTTAACTATGATATCAATATCATACTTTATTTGGTGCTACTATAGCGTGATTCCTACCGGTGACTTCGATACCAACGAAAATATCACGACTTAACCTAACCAATTATCAAGGGCGTACAGTTGATCTATTAGTAAATACTATTCCAGAAACAATGTTATAATTAATAATAGATCAACTGGACGCCCTTGATAATTGGTTAGGTTAAGTTGTGATATTTTTGTTGGTATCGAAGTCATCGGTAGGAATCACGCTATAGTAGCACCCTTTATTTTATTATACACACAAAAAATTAATGTAACTAATTTGAATCAGTTTTTCTTAATAAAAATGTAACATACAGTGGTGTGTATTCTTATTTGTTCTTATTCCCATATATTGTATCTTTGATATTAATAAGATACTGTATTTGTAACAAGCCAACAAAGGAAACAAGAAAGTTACAGAGGAATAAGGAGCAATCTAAAAATATATAAAAATTAAAAGAAAGAGAAATTGGTGTGGGTCCCAACAGACCCCCCCCCACCCCCACCTTTCGTACCCCCTCCATATGCTCAGACACTCCCGCCCGGAAGTCGGTCAGTTTTAGGGGCTAGATCCGACCCTGGTACGCAAGCAGATATACAGATATACAGACAGACAAACATATACAGACAGGCAAAAGGCAAAGCTATACAGACACAGATAGATATACAGATATAAAGATGTAACAAAGCAAACCAACTTTTAATTTAAAATATCACTTTGTTAGTCTTAAATAGTATATATGATAGAATGCTTTATTTTATCATTCTTTTGCATGCTTATAGCTTCGGGCATCGGGTATAAAAGATACAAATACTAATTAAATTTTATAAAGGTTATAGATTATATTCTATCTAAATTCTTTTTCTTTTAAACGTGTATATTTATTGGTGGTTTGTCCGAATTCATAATGTACAATTTTATTGTCAAAATGTGCTTACGTCATAGATTCGTATAACTGAAACCTGTATTGTCAGAATTAGAGAAGGTATTGCTTGTAAAGACTATGATTTAATTGCGATAAACGAATCGTGGCTTAGCACTGAAACACGTGACTTTGTAGGGGAGTATCAAATTAAAGGTTATAGACTTTTTGTTAAAAACAGAATAGGTAGGCGAGGAGGCGGTGTTATGTTGTATATCAAAGATAATATTGCGAACGTTATAGAAGTAAAGCACTCAATTCCAGAACCGATAGATTCGACTATAGCAGAACTTAAATTAAACGACTTCAAACTTCTTGTTGCGGTTATATATAGGCCCCCTAATCAAACAGCTGATACGGACGAAGCGTTATATCGTGAACTAAAGAGAATAATCGGTAGTGAGCAGGCTTTACTTATGGGTGACTTTAATTGCGCCAACGTGAATTACGATACAATGCAGGGAGACGCGGAAGGTAATCGTTTAGTTAATTTTCTCGAGGATAGCTTTCTTAGTCAAAAGGTTGGGGAACCTACGAGGTTGGACAGTATTTTAGATTTAGTAATAACTACGGATGATAGGCTAATTACTGATCTTCAAGTAATAGAACCGTTAAGCAATAGCGATCACAATATGGTAGAGTTTGTCCTCTCAGTAAGTCACTCGAAACCAACTAACTCGACTAAAATTCCTAACTTCCAGCATGCAGACTTTTGTAAATTTCGAGATAAATTGTCACACGTCAATTGGGAAAACGTGATGGGGAACTCCAACGCAAAACTAATGTGGGAATCGTTTGAAACAGTATTTAGGACTATAAATGTGGAATGTGTACCGTACAAAATTAAGCGTGCGAAAGTAAACAACAAGCCCTTGTGGTTTACTTCTAGAGTAGGAGACATTATAAAGAGTAGAGATAGGGCTTATAGGCAACATAAGTGCGATAAAAACAATTTGTTGTTACGAAACAACTACATATCCTTGAGGCGTGAAGTGAAAAGTGTAACAAAAAAGTCCAAGCGCGAATTTGAAATCTCCATAGCTCGTGACGGTAAAGAAAACCCCAAGCGATTCTTTCAATACGTTAATAATAGAAATCCAGTAAAAAGTGTCTTGGGTCCATTGAAAAATGTAAACGGAGATCTAGTTTTTGAAAACAAGGAAATGGCTACCTTGCTAAACGAATTTTTTACGTCAGTTTTTACTATAGAAGATGTAACGAATATCCCTACGGTCATAGACATAATACCTTTTGATAATGGTAATATTTTGGATAATATTGTCGTTAGTGAAGGGGAGGTAATGCGCTATATTGATAAAATGAAAACGCGTAAATCACCGGGTCCGGATTCCATATATCCCATACAACTAAAAGAATTAAAAGATAGCATTGTTGTGCCGCTAACAAAGATTTTTAATGCGTCTATTTCTGAGGGGTGCGTACCAGATAATTTCAAGTTAGCAAACGTAACACCTATCTTTAAGAAAGGCGATAAAGGTGCGGCGGGAAATTATAGGCCAATCAGTTTAACATCTGTTGTAGGTAAGCTACTGGAATCAATAATTAGGGATCGTATAGTCGAACACTTAGAATTCCATAAGCTAGTTAGAAATACGCAGCACGGATTTAGGCGAAACAAATCTTGCTTAACTAATCTTTTAGAATTTTTCCAAAGCGCGGTTGACGTTTACGATAGACATCGGGCGGTTGATGTAGTGTATTTAAATTTTCAAAAAGCGTTTGACACCGTGCCGCACAAAAGACTCATTGAAAAAACTAAGGCTCATGGAATCAGGGTGTAGTAATAAATTGGCTAGAAGAGTGGTTGCGAGGTAGGAAACAGAGGGTGGTCGTTGATGGAGCGGAGTCGTGTTGGCTAATGTAGCGAGTGGCGTTCCTCAGGGTTCTGTATTGGGCCCCTTGCTTTTTCTTATATATATTAACGATTTAGATGTCGGCGTAGTCAGTACAGTTTCAAAGTTTGCGGATGACACGAAGCTGGGTGGTAGGGCGATTAATGAAGATAGAGGTAAAATTCAGGAAGATCTGAATAAAATCGTTGATTGGTCAGTCACATGGCAAATGAGATTTAACGTGGATAAGTGCAAAATTTTGCATATAGGTTCGCGTAACGGTAATTTTGCGTATAGTATGTCAGGGAAAGATTTAACAAGTGTAGAGCAGGAAAAAGATTTAGAGTTATAGTCACTAGAGATTTAAAAGTAGCGAAACAAAGTACAGCAGCGGTCAATAAGGCGAACAAAGTGTTAGGTTTTATAGCTCGAAATTTTGACTACAAATCGCGCGATATTATAGTTCCTCTTTATAAATCATTAGTTAGACCCCATTTGGAGTTCGCGGTCCAATTTTGGAATCCGCATA
The DNA here is from genome assembly GCA_023014485.1 of Bathynomus jamesi. Taxonomy (NCBI): domain Eukaryota; kingdom Metazoa; phylum Arthropoda; class Malacostraca; order Isopoda; family Cirolanidae; genus Bathynomus; species Bathynomus jamesi. The sequence goes on along the minus strand of JAJOZX010001915.1, from coordinate 522,252 downwards.
TGCGCAAAGATATAGACAAAATCGAAAGAGTTCAAAGCCGAGCAACTAAGATGATTCCGTCGCTTAGGTCAAAGTCGTACGAGGATAGGCTTAAGGAGTTAAAAGTGACAACACTCGAGACTAGGAGGTTAAGAGGTGATCTAATCCAGGTTTTCAAAATTATGAATGGATTCGATAACGTAGGTAGAGATAGCTTTTTCAAAATTTCTCAATATAATAGGACTAGAAATAACGGGTGTAAGTTGACAAGTAGAAGGTTCGAGACAGCAGTTGCCAAAAACTTTTTTACGCATAGAATAGTAAATAGCTGGAATAGTTTGCCGGTAGAAGTAATTAGTAGCACGTCTATAAACATGTTTAAAAATCGATTAGACGCATATGTTGATAGATTGGGTATAGTTTAAGGTAGTAAAATTAAGACTTGTGGGGATAGATCCCACAGCTCAACACAAGTGTTGTGGGATATAGGGAGGCAGCGTCTTGGGTTAGGGGATACTCTCTGTCCTTACACACCCCATTTAAAGAGATTCCTCTGCTGAGCGGTGCCCCCCATAGTACTGTGAGGTATTGAAAAACTCATGATCTTCACTTGCCCCACAAACACCTTTAAATGGGAGACCCAAGATGGGTGCACACACATTTCTACATTACTGTAGTCTTAACAGCCACACCTACACTTTTCCTCGTAAGTGTATATATTGTAATGTATATAGTTGTAAATTTTGACTTGGTCCACAATCGATATGGACCGTGACTTATTTTTCGTGACAAGGTACTAGTACTGATGGATACCGTAATGAAATTGACTGGATTCTCTGGATCTGATATATTTGCATGTCGGTTATAAATAGATATAGAGTGTAACATATTTGTGGATAGTAGTCTATTATGACGTGATCCTCTGGATCCAGAGATTCTATCTTTAGTTTTAAATCGATAATTAATTAGTTTTGCTATATTGGTTGTTGCCAATGTACACAATGTACAGGAAGTTGTTACATAAATTTCTTATGTTCTTGTGGTTCGGAACCCACGTAAAATTGTAGGTCCCCTCCGCCACCACGGAGGACATACACAATTACGAACACAGTTAGGTAGACCAGCCATGAGTGGATCCTAGACACAAGGTCTAAGAGGAAACGGAAGGTGAAGACAACTGGTCTCGACTACAATCCCTGAGACTTTATTCTCTGGAAAGAAGACGCGAGCGGTACACAATAATATACATATGGAAAATATTTGAGGTCTTTGTCCCTAACCTTAGAAATGAAATAGAAACAAACTGGAATGAGAAAAGAAGCAGATTTTGTACAGTCCCAGCTGCTGTGGGACATGGGGGCTATGAAAACGAGGATGGAAAATACCCTCAGAATACGAGGCCCAAAGCTTTTCAATGCCCTACCGAGAGAAGTAAGGAATCTCCAGCAAACCGACCTGAATAACTTCAAGAACCAGCTGAACAGATTCCTGTGCAAAGTCCCTGACTTGCCATGCGTGGCTGGCTACTAGGGCAGGAGGCGATCAGACACCAATTCCCTCCTTCACCAAATCCCGCAAATGAGGTGGAATGGTGCAGAGGGGTCGATCGCAGGTCGATCCTGAACCGTCGTTCAAACTCTCACAAAGTAAACAAAGTAATATATAATATATATATATATATTATATATATATATATATATATATATATATATATATATATATATATATATATATATTATCGTTTAGTATTACATTATTACATAAAATATAAATAAGTGTATAAAACAAACACCTTATGTAAAATATATATATATATAAAAAAATATATATATATCCCATAATAATGCGAAATTTCTCTTCAAATATCAAACATTTTGTATGATACAAATTCAATTTTACGGGATGAATACAGATGCAAGATTTTTTGATAAGAGATTCGTGACGAGCTGTTGAATATAATATACGTCTCTAAAAGGTTTAAACTTGAGCCAAATTTTAGGTTTTCAAAGTTTTCTTAGCTCTAAAAGCGCCTAAATAATTGCTAAAAATAACATTCCGGCAAAGAGCGACAAGTGGACTATTTTTTAAATATAAACAACCTTTGCGAAATACTCAAATAAAGTTATTAACAACTTAACAACTATTGATCCAAGAACTGAAACGGTTTGTTAAAGTATTGCCTCTTATTGTGACAAATTTCTTCAAACTTGCGCCACCCTTACATATTAATGGATTTACCTCAAACTCCGGTCTGAGGTCATATTCCATATACTGAATGAGGAAATGTTTCAGGAGCTCTTATTTGTGCATTTTAAGTTTTTACCATATATGTGTGGTTCACCCTAATACTCGATACAACTCAAAATGGTCACCTGAGAAACTTTTATGTTACACAGATTGCGCATGGAACAAGGAACTCTTCTGGGAAAATTAAATCATGACCCAGTCATGACCCGTTGCTTACGTTGGGTTTCCATCATGAAGAAGAAAAACTTTAGTATTTGTCATTTACCATTATTTATTCAGACTATAGTGGATTTAATTTTCCTAGAAGAATTCCTTGTTCCATGCATGGTCTGTGTGTAACATTATATATACACGAGTATTAGAGATGTACCGAATACTAAAGTTCACCGAATATCGAATATTTGATGCAAAACTATTCGGCCGAATACCGAATTCCGAATATTAGTTTTATTTGGGTTATTAGACGGCACTGTAAAAAACTGAAGCCTTTACCAGCTTGACAGCACATAGAATTAATAGTAAATGTGAGCAAAAGCAGCATGTTTTAGCCACCAAAAATCTGCCAGATTCCCATACTCACGAAAAATTTGCAACTGCATTGACTTCTATATTGCAAGACTGGTCAATAAAGAGCGATCGTGTGCGTGCAGTTGTGCACGACAATGGCTGTAATATTACTAAAGCTGTTAGCGTTCTCAAAATTACATCCTGTTGTTTGTGCGAATCATACTTTAGCACTTGCAGTTGATGAAGCTCTTCTTTGCCAGAAGTCTGTTTCAGAGATACGTGCAATTGCGCGCCCAATCTGTTGCATTTTAATCATTCATCTCCAGCCTTTGACAGACTTAAGGAATTCCAGAAGCAACATAATTTACCCAAAAACAAACTTATAAGAGACGATATCCCCCAATGGAACTCTCCATTCTATATGCTACAACGACTTCTTCAACGAAAAACTGCGGTTGTTGCATCCGCCTCGGAATATGACATACTGTAGCAACCTTCAATAATTCATCAGTGGACTCTAATTCAGTGTGTTGTAAAGCTTCTTAGTCGATGTGAAAAATTAACGAATGACTTTTCCTCTGATTCTTCTTGTCTTCACAGGGTGTCTCCCGATGTAACAGGTCTCGTAGTATTTTTGCCTAACATAACTGATGATGCGGGTGTTCATACTATGAGAAACGATTTAATAAAAAATTTACAGAATCGTTTCAGGCAGTGAAAAGCAGACATTACTCGCATGATTTCTCACGTTTTAGATTCTCGTTTCAAATTTGCTTGCATAACAGTGCCTGATTTGTAAAAAATGAGATAATCATTATGTCTGCATCACCTAACGCTAGTCCTGCACGTAATATAACCTATGGCAATGAAGCAACTGATTTTGTTTCAGAAGATGAAGAACCTCTGAAAAAGAAGCCGAAAGTTAATTTGTGGAGTTATTTCGATGAGGTTATGCCTCCACCTACCAAAAATAGTCAGAAAAGTTATCAAAAAGAATTAGACATCTATTCAAAGGAGCCATGAGTCAGTCGCTAACCCAGGATGCCCATTTATCTAACAACCAATTTTTTTATTGTGTAGAAGGATGAACAGCTGGGTTTTGCTGCGCGCCGCCTGACGTCACCGGGTCTCGATTACGGGGCCGATGGATTCGTAGTCAGCGATGCTAACCACTACACCACCTAGGCGCATATATGTATATGTATATATATAATATATATATATATATATATATATATCAGGGTGAACCACACATATATGGTAAAACATTAAAATGCACAAATACGAGCTTCTGATGCATTTTCTCATTCCTTATTATGGAATAAGACTTCAGCCGGATATTGAGTTAAATCCATTAATATTTAAGGGTGGCGCAGGTTTGACAAAATTTACCACCCCAAACTGTATAATGACAATAAGGCTTCAAGTTGCGCCACCTCTACATATGCAACAATCGATCCATTTTTTTATTTATAACATCATTAGTCATTGTTGAATATGGGCAAATATCATGAGCAATATATTTTTCATTTTCATTTTTTTTTGGACCACCTTAATACGAGGGCCACTCAATATATTTTGCCCCACCTTTTTTTTCTTTCCAAGTTTCCTTGTAAGTTCCAGAAATTTTGTACACGAGTAGTTACATACCTTTCTTACAAGTTTTTATTTTTCCACATAGTCTCCATCCTTTTCTACGGCTTTCCTCCACCTCGAAACAAGGGCCTTTATTCCTTGCTGGTAAAAGTCCACTGGGTTCCGCTGGAGCCACCTTTTAATCTCCTCAACAACCTCATCGTCACTCTGAATTTTCTTTTCTTCCACGAATACCATCCTTCATTGGCCCAAACAAATGGAAGTCTGAAGGTGCCAGATCTGGGCTGTATGGAGGGTGGGGTAACAGTCAAGCGCATTTTTGTGATGGACTCTCTTGTTTGCAAACTGTTGTGTCTTGTCTTGAACTTTTTCTTGCGTGGGGAGTCTGCGTGATGCCACTCCATGGATTGGCGTTTTGTTTTAGGTTCAAAGTGGTGTACCAAAGTCTCATCCCCAGTCACAGTTCGTGAAAGGAAGTCATCCCCTTCTGTCTCGTATCGAACCAACGACTCAGAAGCAATTTCTTTTCTTTGGGTTTTGTGATCTTCAGTCAGTTCGCAAGGAACAAACCATCAACACACTTTTGAGTATCCCAGTTACTGAATTATCGTATTCACACTTCCTTCACTAATTCCTAACTCCAGTGATAGCTCCTTGTATGTGACGTGCCGATTTGATCGAATGAGCGGTTAGCACGTTGCACAGTGTGAGATGTCACAGCCGATGCCGAGCGACCGCTGCGTGGCTCATCATCGAGGCTGGCTCTCCCTCTCTCCGATGATCTCACACGTTTAGACCAGTGTCCAACTGTGCTTCGATCAACAACAGCATCTCCGTAAACGTTTTGTAGACGGTTAAGAACTCATTAACAGCTCTCTGTTTATGACGCACATCACTGTCAGACAGAGCTGGGCACTTGCGGCATATTTTGCGGTACTACGGTACTGCTGTACTACCGCAAACCGCAAACCGGTACCGCATAACGCAGTACCGCAAAGGATCGCTGAAAGTACCGCAGTACCGCTACCGCATTCAAATTTCCGCGTACCGGTTTGGTACCGGTTTGGTAGTGCGGTAGTACCGCAGTACCGCAATATGCCGCAAGTGCCCAGCTCTGCTGTCAGACACCATTTTCGAAACTGTGTTAACCATCGGTTTTATACAAGAGCGTTTAAAAGCGGTTTTATACAAGGAGGGGAAGTTCAAACTGGAAAAATCGGTTATGTGAAGCGCAGAAAGTTCAAACTTACGGCCCAAAAGACATTTTAGCCCCATGGCTGATTATTTAGCTAAGAAAAAAGGGTGGGGTAAAATATATTGAGTGCCCCTAGTGTGTATATATATATATATATATATATATATATATATATATACAGTGCCCGCGAAAAGTATCCGATCACCCTTGAAATTTGTATTTTTTACATAAAAAACAATGTTTAAATGTATACTAACCTTATATTAGTATTTTGTCATCTGTCCTTTGGTTTGGATGACTTGTTCTAGACGTTTTGGCATGGATTTAATCAAGTTTTGACAAACTTCCACTGATATTTCCTTGCACCATACCTTTTGTGATGGCCTCTTGTAATTTTTCAACTGAGCCAGTGTCGTGGCATTCAACCTTATTTTTTATTATTAGCCACAGATTTTCTATCGGATTGAGATCTGGACTATTACCAGGCCAATCCAAAATATCAAATTTATTGTCAGTAATCCATTTTGTCACTATTTTGGCCCTGTGACATGGTGCACCATCATGCATGTATGTTTTTGTCCTTTGGATTGCCATTGCCATTGGAAGTTTATCCTGTAGCATTGCTAAATACCGTGCACCATTCATAGTTGTGTTCTTCGGAAGAAAATATAAGTTTCCACGCCCATAGTAACCGAAACAACCCCAAACCATCACACTTGGAGGGTGTTTCATTGTCTTTAGGGTGTATTTAGGGTCCATCCTATTTGAGCCAATAAGCCGGCGAACCTTTTTTGGACAACTTCTGAATGTCAAAAATGTCGACTCATCGCTAAATAAAACCTTCTTCCAGTCATCAACAGCCAATGAATGTATTTTTTACAAAATGCGACACGTTTTTTACGCATTTTTTCATTAATGAACGGTTTCTTAGCAGCATGGCGAGATGGTAATCCGAGTTCTTTTTGGAGCCGCTCCTGGATAGTTCGTTCAGAAACACCAGATAACAAATTATTCATATTAAATTTTATTTCTTTCGCAGTTATTGTTGGGTTTTTCAATACTAAACGTTTCATAAGTTTGTCTGTTCGCGAATTTGTTTTTCTCGGTCTGCCAGATCGTTTTTTAGGGACTGGCGTGGTTAGGCCACCATTGTTCTTAGCCCGTGAAACCCATAAATTAACGGTACTTTGGGATATGTTTAATTCCTTAGCTATCTGTCTCTGTGATTTCCCACATGCATGCAAAGCAACAATAGCACCTCGACAATCACTCTTAAGTTGTTTTTTAGCACACATTATATATAAATTTTATTTACACCACTTTCTGTAAAAAAAAAAAAAATCAAGAAATTTACACAAACAGTGAAATCTGACAAATTTGAGACACAGCCACCCGCAACGAAGGCTACCAGAACACTAATTTGAGAATGCGTTGGATAGCTCTCATATCAGCGAGCAACCTCAAAGTTACCAGATGTCGCTAGAACAAATAGAAAGTGAATTACGTGTCTCTGAATATCAAGGGAAAATATTGTATTTTCTTGAGTGATCGGATACTTTTCGCGGGCACTGTATATATATATATATATATATATACACTGTGTGTGTGGTGTGTGTGTGTGTATATATATATATATATATATATATATATATATATATACATGAATTTTCTTAAGTTGCTTTAAACAACTGTTGAGGGATTTGTCGAAGGAGAAAGTTGTTTTCGACCTGTCGAGTTGGTTCTTGAAGTTATATAGGTTAGTATGCTGGAGGTTTCTCAGTTCCTTTGGTAGCATGATAAAGAGTTTTGGTTCTCATAATTATTATTTTATTATTATTATTATTATTATTTATTATTATATATATATATATACACCGTAAATTGCGGCGTACAAGTCGACCTGGCGTATAAGTCGACCTCAAAATTTTCAGCTCAAAATTCTGGTTACTCTGGTATACTCGCCTTATAAGTCGACCCCCAAACAAAAGCTAGGCTAGAATTGGAATGTGTATACAGCCTATAGCGAAAGCGTATACTGAACAAACCAACAAGGTAATTTACTAAGCCACCGAGGCCTAATGCTCTTGCCGGCATCCACTGATTACCCATGCACCAACCTGACAACAATCTAGGTAGAGCCAGAGCCCAGCGTGTCTTCTTGCCTAAGAAAAAATGTGCTTTAAGAACTGGCATCTGTCACTGGCCTGAACTGGAAATTTACTTAGAAGGTTGGATCAACGAAAACCGTCAAAATGGATATACAGTTACCCGAACTAGCATACGTACTCAAGCACTTAAGTGGGCAAGAACACACCCGGATCAAAGCAAAGATTTTAAAGCAACTGCGAACTGGTGTGGTCGCTTCATGAAGAGGAAGGGTTTGGTGTTGCGGCAGAAAACTAAAATTGCACAAAAACTCCCTCCAGACCTCGAAGACAAAATTATAAATTTCCATACATACGTTATTGGACTGAGGAAGCAATACGACTACCCACAATGTCAGATTGCTAATATGGATGAAACACCTTGTCTTTTCGATATGCTTAGCAATAAAACTGTTGACTCCAAAAGCAAAAACCTATTCTGATAAAAAGTACAGGTCACGAGAAGACGAAGTTCACTGTTGTATTAAGCTGCCTCGCAGACGGAACTAAGTTAAAACCAATAGTTATTTTTAAACGAAAAACAATGCCAAATATAAAGTTCCCTCCAGGTGTTTTTGCCCATGTCCATGAGAAAGGGTGGATAGACGAAGCTGGAGTACATTTATGGACTGACAATGTGTGGAGTAGGCGGCCTCGGGGATTATGCAAGAAAAGGGGCTTGTTGGTATGGGACATGTTCAGAAGCCAGTTAATAATAATGTCAAGAAGCATCTACAAAGAAACAATACTGTAACTGCAGTAATACCAGGGGGGTTAACGTCTGTGCTTCAACCTCTCGATGTAAGCCTAAATAAGCCATTTAAGGACAATGTTCGTTTGGAGTGGAATAAATGGATGGTTGAGGGAGAAAAGTCATTCACAAAGGGTGGTAATATGCGTGCTCCACCACTGGATGTGTTGTGCGATTTTGTGATAAAGTCTTGGGAAGCTGTTCGTGTAGAAACTGTTGTAAAATCGTTCAAAAAATGTGGGATTTCAAATGCAATGGATGGGGAAGATGATTTGTTGTGGAGAGACGGTGACGAGGAGGATGACAGCGAAAGCAACGAAGACGAAGTTGGATCTTCCAGTGAATCGGACCCGTATGCAGACCTCGAAGGATATTAAAATGTGTTCATACATGCTTTCATTGTCAATAAAATATAATTTTGAAGCAAAATTATCGTAATCTTGGAGTTACGGTAAAATTTTAACTGTTTATCTTAGGCCTAAGGTTTTAATTACAGTAATAATGTCATTGTGTGTATAATCAATAAACTGTCATTATGTATCGTTAACTGTCATTACCCCTGTAGTGTCTTGTTTAGATAGGCTTGTTTACCACTCTGTGGTAGAGGTTCACTTTTTATACCCAGCGTATAGGTCGACCCAAGTTTTGGAGAGATTTTTTCATGCTTAAAAAGTCGACTTATACGCCGCAATTTACGATGTGTATATATATGTGTGTGTGTGTGTGTGTGTGTGTGTGAATTCAGAGAAGGTTGTAACAGCTTTGAAAACGTTTTTTCCAACGATCAGATTAGACTGAAGATCGAAAATGAAAGTACTTTCTCATTTTCAGATGTTTTGGTTGATAAGAATGAATATAAGAAACCTTTTTTCAAGATTTATTGGAAACAGAATCATCAGAACACTGTTTCGTTGACTGATGATACGTAATCCCTCTGGATGCCTTTCGAATCATGATGACATCCGGCATGCATAAATATAGCATTAGACCTTGTAATAAAAGTAGTTATTTGGTTAAACAAGAGAAAAAGCGTTTGATCGTGCAATTGGCACGAAAATATTATTCCTCCCCCGCCCCGCAGAAGTGATCTGTATACATGATTGCTTTGCAACTCGTTGAGTAAGCGAGTAGTTATGCCTGAAGCGTTACTGAGGAATAACTACTCGCTCACACCGCGTTGCAAGTGCTACGTTGTGGCTAGTGGTGTTACACCACTTCAAGTCGATCAGCGAAGGTGAACGACTCTGGAGAGTAGCTGGATGGGAGACCGTCTTCTCCCTCTAGATTATGTAGCGAACCGTGGTTCGGATCCCACGTACTATAAAGCTGTAGGTCTCCTACGTCATATAACCTGAAATGTTGCAAAGAAGTTAAACAACCCCATCAACCAACCAACATTGCATTCCAAAGTCATCCACACTCATCGATCACCTGCGAGAGAAAATCAAGAATTTAATATTTTGGGAACCATATCACTCTGGCTTTCAACTGTCCAAATATTGGTAAGAAATGACAACTTGCCTTGTAATATTTTAAAAGGAATTATAAAAGAAAGATGTTCAGTAGCCAGATGTACGAGGTTTCCTTTCTCCTTCTCACTCTGTTTCAGATTTTCTTTTTAAACAGTGAGAAAGTCACCTGCGGTAGCCGAAATTAGTTGGCACTTATTTTATATCGTTTTACTTTTATTATTGTTTGTATATCGTTCTTAACGCCTTCATAGTTTAAATTTCGTCAGTGAATCACTACAAGAAATCTGTACAACCTAACTGATAATTTGAACATGTTAGGGAGTACATCTGTCGAACATTTTGTCGAAAAGGCATTCTATGAACATGTTTTTTGCAGTTAGATTAAGTTAGGTTACGCTAGTTAAGCATAAGTTTTTTAGTGTTGATAAAAGAGTGCTACTATAGCGTGCGGTCTACAAAGATATTTTTTAACGAAAATATCACAACTTAACCTAACCAATTGTCAAGGGCATACAGTTGACATAACCGGGCATTCAGTTAACCTAACCGGGCATTATATCCCATAGAATGAATTGTTTGTTTTATTTGTCCTTTAAATTTTTTATTTTAATGTAATTGAACTAATATTTGTCTTCATGATTCCCCCTTTTATAATCCGCCTTGACCTCACATTCGTCCCCAAAGATAGTCAAGTCATTTCAGATCAAGTCAGGTCAGCACAAATTCAGGTCAAGTCAGGTCAGCACAAATTCAAGTCAGGTCAAGTCACTTCAGCACAAATTGTTTTGTAGACTAAAGATATCTTTGCAGACCGCACGCTATAGTAACACCGATAAAAGTTCGTCGACGAACGACATTATTGACAAGGGTCCTGTAGGTTAGATTAGGTTACTTTAAGTCAGATCAATTATACTTTCAATGGAATGTCTCGTAGATAATATGAGTACAGGTCCTAAGTCCTATTAAAGTAAGGCAATTATCCTATAACAAATATTTTCTCAAAATAGAGTAAAAGAATTGTACTTGTCCGTTTTCTCATTGTATCAGTTGCTCGGACACTAGTAATGGCCAATGAAAATATTAGGACTTTAAATTCACTCCAAAACAATAATTTGAAATCGCCATAAAAAAAATCAATTCCATTTCTAATTTTTCTATTGTTAAAAATACCTGGACTTCAATCAAATTTTCAATGCAAACTTCAGTTTTGCAATCACTAATATACCTTTACCTTACCTTAGATTAACCTTTTTGGTTAGCTTCCACCCGAATTCTTCATTCTGACGAAGGTCAAGCTTTTCACTCCACCTTAGATCTACAATTTAACGTGGAATCCGAACCACGCCCCACCAGCACCCCAGCGTCTTAACCACTAGGCCACCCAGGGTACCCATTCATCTACCAACCACTTTCTTTTTATTGTGTGTTAGGATGAACAGCTGGGTTTTGCCGCGTGCCGGCTGCCGTCACCGCGTCTCAAACCCGGAGCCGATGGATTCGTAGTCAACGACGTTAACCACTACACCACCGAGGCTCGGGGTGGGCTGATCACTAAATGACTATTTCTATCTTTTTTTCTCCTCAAAGCTCTCTCTTCCATTCTCACACAGCTATTCTAGCCTCTCTATCGCCTGCTCTTCTAGTATCTTTTCTTTCAACAGTTTCTTTCATCCTATTCCTAATATATGAATTTAAAATTTTATTTTTTTCTCGTCGCCTGATTTCCGCTTCATCAGAAGTTTCAATTAGACGTTTAGCGGTGTAATGTTTTATATCATTCTCTTTTCTTATTTTAAGGTTTCTTCATGAGTTTCACCAAGCCTTAAAGATGAATGAAGTGCTGCATCTTGAGATCTCATCGCAGCTTTTTGATCACAGGTCTCACGTAGATAATTTTATTTTATGCTGTTGTATGCTTTTACGGATAAGTATTGGGGGGCGCCTGCTGGAAAAGAACGCAGCCATGAAAATCTTGAGCTTCACATTGTGTCAAGATTTGTGAAGCTTAAGATTTCCATGACTATAGTTTATTAACTAAATAATTGACCCCCATTTATTGGGGGTTCAATTATTTGGTCAATAAAACCATTGACCCATAAAAAGCACTCTTCAGAATGCTTTTGAAAAATGTTTTTTATGGTTCGATGTTGAAGCTCGATATTCAAAAAACGCTCCGTCAACTTTTTTCCTCTTTAACCATGTAATGATTTAAAAAAATTCAGCTTTTTTGAAGACCCAAGAGTTCACACACACACACACACACACACACACACACACACACACAACTTGATTTTATATATATACTGTATATATAGTGTGTATATATATATATATATATATATATATATATATATATATATATATATATATATATGATGAATAAAACCACGAAGGAAAGGAAACACAGAATGGTGCTCAAGCGCTTTCGTCTAATGACATCCTCGGGAACACTGAAGTACATAAAGAGTTACAGCCTATATATAGGTTACAAAAAAATATATATATATACCGGGTGGCCCCAAAAAAATGGCACCAATTTTGAGAAGTGATATCTCAATAACCATTGCAGCTAGGGACTTAAAAAAACAACTAAATGAAAGATAATTCTTTTCTCTTTAAATACTTATTCTATGGCTTGATGGTTATAAGCCCATATAATGCCCAAAATTGGCTTCCAAAAAAAATATACAAAAAAAAGTTGCGCATTTATATTTACTCCTTGATCCTAATTTTAAATGAAATTTTTCTATTCCAGACCCCTCAAGATGGGATTGAGAGAATCTGATAAGAACATTATACAAGCACTACGTGAAGAAAAAGGATATTCATTAAACAGAATCCTTTACGAATTTCCAAATAGAAATTGGAAAAAAAGAACTGTGGCACATTTTTTACAAAAACTTAAAGAAACCGGCAGCAGTCAACGGCGTCCGGGAAGTGGTCGACCAAAAAGTATTAGAACGCCAGAAAACATTGAAAAAGTAAATGAAATGGTTTTAAGTCAAGAGGAACAACCGGGAACAAGTAAAAGTGAACCGGGATTTCACGTTCATCAGTACAGCGAATAATTCGAAAAGATCTTGGGTTGAAAACATTTAAGAGGGTGAAGGTTACTGCTTTATCGGAGCCTGTGAAAGAAAGACGTTTCCATCGATGTAAAAATCTATTGCGAAGATTTCGGTTAATGAGTCTGTGAAAAAAATTTGGTTTTCTGATGAGAAACGATTTACGGTCGAAACACCACGAAATACCCAAAATGATCGGGTTCGTGCAGCAGTGGCGACAAAAACTCATGTTGACCCAAAACGACTTTTGCGTGAAAAAAAACACTTTTCAGATTCGATAATGGTTTCCCTTGCAGCGTCATCTGAGAACAAAACATCCATCATTTTTATTCAGCGAGGCGTTAAAATTAACTCAATTTACTACTCTAATGACATTTTGTCTCCAATGTTGTCAGAGATCAAGGAGACGAGCACTGATTTTGTGTTCATGCAAGATGGAGCCCCATCTCATACAGCCAAGGAAACAACAACATTTCTCAATAATAATTGTCCTGGTTTTATCGAACCAAATAATTGGCCACCATGCAACCGAGATCTAAACCCCATTGACTACTTTGTGTGGTCTGCCTTAGAGAGAGAAGTCTACCATGGTCAGAAAATCCGTGATGTGAACCATCTTCGTGAACGAATTCAGGCTGCATGGAAAAATCTCTCACAAGTGACGATCTCAAAGACAATTTCAAAATGGAGGACGAGATTACAGGCTGTGGTTGACCATAATGGAGGGCAGATTGAGCCATTTATTGAAAATTAGGTTTAACTTAAAAGGAATAAATATAAATGCGCAACTTTTTTTTGTATATTTTTTTTGGAAGCTAATTTTGGGCATTATATGGGCTTATAACCATCAAGCCATAGAATAAGTATTTAAAGAGAAAAGAATTATCTTTCATTTGGTTGTTTTTTTAAGTCCCTAGCTGCAATGGTTATTGATATATCACTTCTCAAAATTGGTGCCATTTTTTTGGGCCACCCTGTATATTTTTTTTTATGTACTTCAGTGTTCCTGAGGATGTCATTAGACGAAAGCGCTTGAGCGCTTGTATATATATATATATATATATATATATATATATATATATATATACTGTGTATATATATATATATATATATATATATATATATATATATATATAATAAACGGAGCAATAAAAAAAAATTAAAGGATTGTGGGAGGAGCATACAAATTTGTAAGGAAAAACTACCAATTTTAGCACTTTGCCCGAATCCAACAAAATGAATTGTTTCCAACCAATGTTATAGCTAATTAAAAAATAATAAATTGAAAAATAAAAATAAAACTTGTAAGAGGAGCATACAAATTTATACTGGAAATCTGCCCAGGTTTTAGCACTCTGTCCTTCTTGTCCAAGTCCGATATATATATAAATAAATTGAAAAATAAAAGTTATTAGAGAAGCATACAAGTTTACCAAAGGTTTAGCACTCTACCCTTCTTGTCTAAATCCGTTCTGAACGAATTCAAAACAACGGGATCGAGTTGAAAAAGACCTTTGCTTATGTTGAAGTTATTTGTAAGTTGGATAATGGCAGACTCAAGAATATTTGTATTAACAATGTTGCTGGAGTGAAACAAAACTGAAGCATTATTCCAATCAATACCGTGGGATAACCCTGACAAATGGACAAAAAGGGCACTGGACGACTGTCCCGTTCTAACGGAATATTGATGCTGTTTTACACGTGTGTGAAAATCCTTTCCCGTCTGACCTATGTAAAAGGAATCACATTGTTTACAACCAATTTTATAGATAATGCCTGAATTATTGGTAGGGCTATTTTTTACTATATTTTTCACAATATTGTTATATGAAAATACTACATTAATAGCCAAAAGTTTAAGTACATTAGCAATGCCTAAAAAGCCTGGGAAAAATGGAAGTACTAAAATATTCTTTGACAAAGTACGAGTGTTATTATTCACACGATAGAAGGTTCGTTTTGCCTTGTTGAGACAAGATTCCATAAACGCAGGTGGGTAACACAGATCACTTTCAATACCGTTGATTTTTTCCAATTCGGCATCGATGTATTCCGGACTGGCGATCCTAAGGGCGCGGAGAAACATTGAAGAAACATGGCCTTCTTAGTGGGGGTGTCATTTCCCGAGTAAAAGTGTACGTAGGACAAATTGTTTTTTTTTCCGATAGATACTAAACTTAAAACCTAGGTTTTCCCTATGTACACGCACGTCCAAAAACGGGATTGAGTTGTCTTGTTCCACTTCTAAAGTAAACTTAATGGATGGGACTTGATCATTTAACTGACGGAGGAAGTCATCCAGGTCACGATTCATGGGCCAGATACACAAAATATCGTCGACGTACCGCAACCATGGGATGCCAACCCCCAGGATTCTCGGAATGTAAGTAATTTCGAAAAACTCCATATAAATATTGGAGAGGAGGGGCGACGAGAGGTTGCCCATGGCGCTCCCAAAAACTTGCTGATAATACTCGTTATTGAAAGTGAATTTACAGTCTTTGATGCAAAGCTTAATAAGTTCCAAAACAATATGTGCAGGTAGTGGCAGGTCATACTTATGTAATTCTCGGGAGAGAAAGTCAAACATATCGTTAATCGGCACTTTTGTAAACAATGAACAAACGTCAAAACTGATCAATCTATCGTTGGTTTCAGTACGTGCATTATTCAATTTTTCGGTAAGATCCATGGAATTTTTTACATGTCGTCGACGTCGACGATATTTTGTGTATCTGGCCCATGAATCGTGACATGGATGACTTCCTCCGTCAGTTAAATGATCAAGTCCCCTCCATTAAGTTTACTTTAGAAGTGGAACAAGACAACTCATGTGCGTGTACATAGGGAAAGCCTAGGTTTTAAGTTTAGTATCTATCGGAAAAAACAAACAATTTGTCCTACATACACTTTTACTCGGGTCATGACGCCCCCACTAAGAAGACCATTTTTTCTTCAATGTTTCTCCGCGCCCTTAGGATCGCCAGTCCGGAATACATCGATGCCGAATTGGAAAAACTCAACGGTATTGAAAGTGATCTGTGTTACCCACCTGCGTTTATGGAATCTTGTCTTAACAAGGCAAAACGAACCTTCTATCGTGTGAATAATAACACTCGTACTTTGTCAAAGAATATTTTAGTACTTCCATTTTTCCCGGGCTTTTTAGGCATTGCTAACTTAAACTTTTGGATATTAATGTAGTATTTTCATATAACAATATTGTGAAAAATATCATAGTAGAAAATAGCCCCACCAATAATTCAGGCATTATCTATAAAATTGGTTGTAAACAATGTGATTCTTTTTACATAGGTCAGACGGGAAAGGATTTTCACACACGTGTAAAACAGCATCAATATTCCGTTAGAACGGGACAGTCGTCCAGTGCCCTTTTTGTCCATTTGTCAGAGTTATCCCAATGTATTGATGGGAATAATGCTTCAGTTTTGTTTCAATCCAGCAACATTGTTAATAGAAATATTCTTGAGTCTGCCATTATCCAACTTACAAATAACTTCGACATAAGCAAAGGTCTTTTTCAACTCGATCCCGTTGTTTTGAATTCGTTCAGAACGGATTTAGACAAGAAGGGTAGAGTGCTAAACCTTTGGTAAACTTGTATGCTTCTCTAACTTTTATTTTCCAATTTATTTTTATATATATCGGACTTAGACAAGAAGGGCAGAGTGCTAAAACCTGGGCAGATTTCCAGTAAAAATTTGTATGCTCCTCTTACAAGTTTTATTTTTATTTTTCAATTTGTTATTTTTTAATTAACTATAACATTGGTTGGAAACAATTCATTTGATCTTGTGTTGGATTCGGGCAAAGTGCTAAAATCGGTAGTTTTTCCTTACAAATTTGTATGCTCCTCCCACAATCCTTTAATTTTTTTTTTATTTCTCCGTTTATTATATATATATATATATATATATATATATACATATATATATATACAGGGTGAGTCAAAAGTAGCGCCCGATTTCTGTTTTTTCGGCTGTCAGATTGTGCATCGATCACGAGGGAGGGCACTGAAAATTGCAAGTAAAACAGCTTGGTACAGTTCCGTAATAATTTTCCCCCGAATAAATGGTTAGATAAACATGTCATTCATTTATTTTTACCTTCTTGTACACTGTAATACAAATGGCAAACAAACAATCAACTGACAGAAATCGGGCGCTACTTCTGACTCACCCTGTATATATATATGTAGCGGATCGACAAGAAATAGACCAACAAATAGACAGAAATACTTTACTTCCACGCTATCATCAAAGAACTTGGAAAACACACGTGGGCAAACAAACAATGGAAAGTCTGTTTCTTCCCAAAGGCGCGAACGTAAGCCTTATCAACTAAAGGACGCGTGGACAAGCGTCTTAAGATTTGGAAGTCCTACGTCACAGGAACTACGTATAAAAGCGAGCTTCCACTTGCTTTTTCCTCACTCACTCTCACTCACGGTACTCACATCATCGAACGTGAGCAACGTCCATCAACCGCTTTCCGGCCCCCTGGCCAGGGGCGCGGCCGCTACTTTCTTCAAGGCCTACAATTTATCATCAAGTAAGATCTACAGACCACCTGCAGAAGCAATCCTTCGAGGCCCAACCGGAATCGTTTCGGGCCTGCGGTTTGCCGGGTCGGCCTTCAAGTTTCTCCACATTCCTCGAGATATATTCCTGCAAGATCATAAGGCCAGCCTGCACCTCGAGAAGTAACATCACCTCAGGCTTCCGAACGAAGCCTACATCCATCATCTCAAGAGGCTTAACGGACAACGACAACTCGAGTTTTCGGTAATAGATCTTTCTCCAACCCGCCTTCAAGAGTTTACATCGTCCTAAGATAAGTACCTCCTATTCTAAGTACTCTTGTGAAGCCTACATTAGCCTACCGCCGAACGGTAGGCTATACTCCCAAAGTGTGTAATCACGCGTTCCAACTGACTCTCGTGAAAGAACGCAGTAGGCCTGTCATCCAATTCAAGTGTCATTTATACCGTAATTCCGCGTATCATCCGTCATTATGTTCAATTCATATATTTTGTGTTAACTAAATATTCTCTTGACGTAATCATTTAACATCACATAATGTTCTTTATATAAATGATATTTGTGCAAGCATTTCAATCCATTATTATTAGGCCGCATCAATTATTCTTGTGCATCCATGCAATCATTTAGCCTACTTAATCAGTGTCATGTTTTCCATTCAATGTACCAAACGCACGTGCATTCTTTATATCATTTACTAGGCCCATTCAATGTTCCATGTCGCATGCCATTTACATACCATCGATGAGTATTACATTTATTACGTGTCAATTAAGCTATTAACATTTCATCTTATTAGCTAAGTCTATGTCATAAGCATAACGTAAAACTACCAATTAATTACTGTCAATTCTTTGTTATATCACAGTGAATAAATAACGGCTTTATTTTCATAATAAAATACAAAACATAAGGTGTCTTTTATAACCTTAACATTAATTTGCTTGGGTGTAAACCAAGCTGGTGACCTCGCTGCCATTTCGGTCACTTCCAATAGTATGGTGGACCTAATCAAATAACCATTCATTCCAATCGGTGATACTGTAACATCATAAAATTATTAACCCAGCCTTTCATTAATAAGCAATCAGTCATTGCCTTAATCATCATGCATACAATTAAATCATTATCACCTTAAACGGTTAAAACTAGGTCCACTATAAATTGGTGTAACCCTGGAGTGACTCGAACTTATTTTACGTTATTTATTCACAGTGATCCTTGTGCTTAGCTATTACTGACCATTTCATTTTCTGCAGCCATATCAAATTTCTATGTACGTACGGTATTCATAAATTCAGTGAAATTAATAGGCCTACTTGCAAACAGTGATATTCGTTTCGCGCGGTACTTTATTAACTAATGTCTTACTGCCTCGCGGTCATGTGCCGCGGCACAATCATCGCACCTTTCAAATTCCCGAGTGCGTCCCCCTGAGTCGAGTCTCACTGCCTCCTGACGGCAGGGGCGCGGCGACCCCTTGGAGAAGCCACCACTGGCATTGGGTCCTGCTCCGCCGTCATACGGATCGTGGAGGGACTCACGAAACTCACCGAGCATCTCAGGACAACACTCACCCCCCACCCCCCCAGCGCTGCAGTCAGTCCCAAATTCGTTTCAAACGGCGCATTCTTTCGTCACCACCTCGTCCAAAAATATTCAACGGTCCCGTCTCGGCCGTTGTACGGTAAATCATTTGGCGATAAATCTGGTGACGCGCCTCATTGCACAGCGAATTTTTTTCCGCAAGCACGACGGGTTTCCCTTCCCCATCCCTACGGGAAGGCCTAAAAAGAAAGCATTCTTTAGTCAACGAGCAGAGCGCACACATGCATCCACGCAAAAGAGACACTTCAGGCACAGGGTTGGCGATCCCCTGCCTTCATCAACTGTCTCTTTGCATCATTCCGTGGATTACTTCCTGCTGCTCGTGGACTCGAACGACGTTTCTTTTTCTCCCTTCGGCAGGAGCGACCTCGACGACAACATCCACACGACGAGTTACGGGCACAGCATTCGAACTCAAACACAGTTCCCGGCCCCTCTCGTTTCCTTCGTCCGCTCTTCATTGCTCCGCATTCCTGCCGAAGCCCAACCCCTGCGGCAGGAGCGACCTCAACGAGAACAACCACGCGACGAGTTACGGGCACAGCATTCGAACTCCAACACAGTCCCCCCGCCCCTCTCGTTTCCTCCGTTCGCTCCTCACTGTCCCCCATTCCTGCCGTACCCCAACCCCACCCCCTGCGGAACCCCCACCCCATACAACAGCGCCTCCTCTTCCGAGCATCTCCCCGCTCCGAGACGACCCTTCACTCCTTCCTGCGTCAGGAATTCCACGACATACCAGGCCAAGCGTCAAATCTCGGAGTGGCCTCATCAGGTCTCCCAACAGAATGGTATTTCTTCTTAGTATCGTTCCTTCGTCTCTGAGAGGGAACTACTTGTAGCGGATCGACAAGAAATAGACCAACAAATAGACAGAAATACTTTACTTCCACGCTATCATCAAAGAACTTGGAAAACACACGTGGGCAAACAAACAATGGAAAGTCTGTTTCTTCCCAAAGGCGCGAACGTAACCTTTATCAACTAAAGGACGCGACCAAGCGTCTTAAGATTGGAAGTCCTACGTCACAGGAACTACGTATAAAAGCGAGCTTCCACTTGCTTTCTTCTCACTCACTCACTCACGTACTCACATCATCGAACGTGAGCAACGTCCATCAACCGCTTTCCGGCCCCCTGGCCAAGGGGCCGCGGCCGCTACTTTCTTCAAGGCCTACAATTTATCATCAAGTAAGACCTACAGACCACCTGCAGAAGCAACCCTTCGAGGCCCAACCGGAATCGTTTCGGGTTTGCGGTTCGCCGGGTCGGCCTTCAAGTTTCTCCACATTCCTCGAGATATATTCCTGCAAGATCATAAGGCCAGCCTGCACCTCGAGAAGTAACATCACCTCAGGCTTCCGAACGAAGCCTACATCCATCATCTCAAGAGGCTTAACGGACAACGACAACTCGAGTTTTCGGTATGAGATCTTTCTCCAACCCACCTTCAAGAGTTTACATCGTCCTAAGATAAGTACCTCCTATTCTAAGTACTCTTGTGAAGCGTACATTAGCCTACCGCCGAACGGTAGGCTATACTCCCAAAGTGTGTAATCACGCGTTCCAACTGACTCTCGTGAAAGAACGCAGTAGGCCTGTCATCCAATTCAAGTGTCATTTTTATACCGTTATTCCGCGTATCATCCGTTATTATGTTCAATTCATATATTTATGTGTTAACTAAATATTCTCTTGGCGTAATCACTTAACATCACGTAATGTTCTTGTATATAAATGATATTTGTGCAAGCATTTCAATCCATTATTATTAGGCCGCATCAATTATTCCTTGTGCATCCATGCAATCATTTAGCCTACTTAATCAGTGTCATGTTTTCCATTCAATGTACCAAACGCACGTGCATTCTTTATATCATTTACTAGGCCCATTCAATGTTACATGTCGCATGCCATTTACATACCATCGATGAGTATTACATTATTTATTACGTGTCAATTAAGCTATTAACATTTCATCTTATTAGCTAAGCCTATGCCATAAGCATAACGTAAACTACCAATTAATTACTGTCAATTCTTTGTTATATCACAGTGAATAAATAACGGCTTTATTTTCATAATAAACTACAAAACCCATAAGGTGTCTTTTATAACCTTAACATTAATTTGCTTGGGTGTAAACCCAAGCTGGTGACCTCGCTGCCTTTTCGGTCACTTCCAATAGTATGGTGGATCTAATCAAATAACCATTCATTCCAATCGGTGATACTGTATTACATCATAAATTATTATTAACCCAGCCTTTCATTAATAAGCAATCAGTCATTGCCTTAATCAATCAGTGCATACAATTAAATCATTATCACCTTAAACGGTTAAAACTAGGTCCACTATATATATATATATATATTTTTGGTAACCTATATATATATAGGCTGTAACTCGTTATGTACTTCACTGTTCCTGAGGATGTCATTAGACGAAAGCGCTTGAGCACCATTCTGTGTTTCCTTTCCTTCGTGGTTTTATTCATCATAAACATTTTTCACGTGTTACTTTCGTGAAATAATTTTCATATGTACAGGGTGTCCCATAAGTCCGGCATCATAGGTGTAGTAATGCCTAGTTAAGAATATTAATTTTTGTTTAGTTAAGATTATAATGTTTAATATAAATTTACTAATAACACTGGTCAACAAAGATTTTTCATCAGAGTAAAATTTGTGGTGGCTGGATAGCATTTATCACGCTGATTCCAAAACTGCATTCAGATTTTTTCTAGCACGTATAGTTTTCAAGATGAAGGCATATATATAACTACACAGATTTAACCATTTTAAATAGGCAAAATACTAATATTTCAACATTTGATTGTGTTTATTTTATTGTGTTTTTTTAGTTTATTCATCTTATTGATTTCAATTATCTTAATTATACATCTTATGTATTTCAGGTGTGAGCTTTTACGTCTAGCAGCATTGTGATTCAGGCAACAACGCCGTGCTTTGTGTGTCAAAAGATCAGTCCAGTCCAAGAACTTGTTGTGTCAAGTTGGTGTACATTTTTTTTTAATTTATAGTTTGCTCAGGTCAGTCAACATGCCTCGACAATGTAAGAATGACCCCTGAAAGCAGTTCTTTTGCATAATGGTAATATAATGCCATCCATCCCCATTGCCCATTCCGTCCATCTAAAAGAGACATATGACAATATGGATATACTACTGAAGGCAATCAAATACGACAGTCATCAATGGAATGTTTGTGGAGATCTAAAAGTTATAGGAATGCTTATGGGTATGCAGTCAGGATTCACAAAATTTTGTTGTTTCCTTTGCCAGTGGGACAGTCGCGCCACTATAGAACATTACACCAAAAGTGACTGGCCACTTAGGTATACATATGTCCCAGGGATAAGCAATGTCCAGTCTGTCCCTTTAGTGGATCCCCAAAAGATCTATCTGCCACCTCTTCACATTAAACTTGGTTTAATGAAGAATTTTGTTAAAGCAATGGGTAAAGTCAATTCTGAAGGGTTCCAATACCTTTCAAAGAAATTTCCGAAGGTTACTGCAGCAAAATTGAAGGAAGGAATTTTTGTTGGGCCACAAATAAGGGAGGTTTTGAATGACACTGAATTTGAAAAAGTCCTAAGTCCGCTGGAATTGAAGGCTTGGCTGGCGTTCAAATGGATATGTGAAATCTTTCTTGGAAGCAACAAGTCACCTGCGTATAAGGATGGAGTCAAGAACCTCCTTGATGCCTTCAAAGAAATGGAGTGTCGAATGTCGTTAAAAATTCACTTCCTACATTCCCACTTAGATTTCTTTCCTGAAAACCTTGGTGCAGTGAGTGACGAGCAAGGAGAGCGCTTCCATCAAGATATTCAGATGATGGAGAAGCGCTACCAAGGATATTGGAATGAAAGCATGATGGCGGACCATTGTTGGATGCTGTATCGTGACAATCCAGGCCAAATTTACAAAAGGAAATCACACTCACAGCGCTTTTAATAAAATAATGTATATATTCTTTATTTATAAGTACATTGAATAAAGTATATGATGTATTGTTGTTTAGCATTCCTAAGTGTGATCTATACATCCATAAATTTTCTTATAGCAATATCAAAAACTTAAAAATATCAAAACCAGTGTATCTATATAACTCTACGTGCTAGAAAAAAAATAAAACCAGATTCGGAATCAGCGCGAAAATTGCATTAAGAAAAGTGTGATCATGTTTGTGATGAGAAAAAAAAGTTTCATTTTGTTGGCCAGTGTAATTGTGAAATTACGATAAAGTATGTTTGTTAGATTGTAATTGTTTAAAATGGGAAGAGTTGGCAATCCTGAACAGAGGCCCACAGAGCGGACTACCCCCAAAAGGAGTCAGTCCTTCGGTAGCGCGATAAGCGTAAAGTTGGGGCCATGTAACCTAAAAATCGAATTAATTGTTTTGTGCCCCTCTCCGACGTAAAATATTATAGTAAAATTTCCTACTCGCATCCCCTCAAACTACTTAAACCATTTTCGGAATTAAATAAAGTGTTAACAAGCGTTTAAATAGAGTGTTAATGAACCCCCCCTTCCCCCTTTGTGTTGTAACGGCTTTCATAGTCTCGGCGTGGCTACCGTGTATTTATATAGTTTTGTGGAAATAACTAAAGAGAGTTTAAAGATAAATGCAATCGAGAGCAGAAAGGAGAGTAAATAATGAAGAAAGTAAATAATAAAAGTGATCACGACATAGGAAAAATAATAAAAAAGGCAAAACAAAAGCTTTTATTTAAAGAACGTGCTCAATATGTCCACCATTGTTTTCAATACACAAATTCAGACGTGATACCCAGTCAGCAAGCACACGGTGAATGATGTCAGGAGTAATGGTGTTACATGCCCCAATAATGCGCTGCCGCAAATGTTCAACACTCCTAATTTTCTCTGCGTATACCAGCGCTTTCAAGTGGCCCCAAAGATAAAAATCTAGTGGCGTGAGATCCGGGCTTCTAGCTGGCCATTCCACAGGCCCTCGACGTCCTATCCAATGACCAGGGAATTGTTGGTACAGGTATTCCCTTACTTGGGTGCTGTAATGTGCAGGAGCGCCGTCTTGCTGGAACCATGTTGGGAAATTTCCTTCTTCGTTCAAGACACTGGGAAATGCTTCTTCGTCAGTGGACCTCCTTGAAGGTCCATTGCGTGGTTTATCTTCTATGGATCCTCTTTCCTTAAACTTTGCAACAAGTCTGCTAACACAACTCTGTGTTATTGGCTCGCGGTCTGGATGCAGTCTGTTAAATTCAGCAGCGGCCTCTCTTTGACTCCGATTTCCTATGAGTAGAATTATCTGGATTCGTTCTTCCTTGCTCACAGACATTATGGCCTGTAGAAAGAGAAAAATATGAATTATGGTTTGTAGAAATAGAAAATATGAATTTCTTCTATGATGCCGGACTTATGGGACACTTTGTGTATATATATATATAGAGTGTGTGTGTGTGTGTGTGTGTGTGTGTGTGTGTGTATACATACTGTATTACTGATTCTTTCAAATTTAAAGACCTTTTTCATAAAAGAAAAATTTGAAATGAAGTAACCGTTTCGTTTTATCGAACAAAATAACCTCTAAAATAGGCAAAGAAAAGTTAGGTCTTCTAAAATGGAAAGTGCCTCATTTGTTTTATAAACTGTTCAAACCAATAATTTAATTTTAGTTTGTGTTCTACTTCATGATTGACTTCCAACAAAACACGTATGTAACTTTATTTTAACATAACTTATATATATATATATATAAGTATATATATATATATATATATATATATATATAAGGATAGTCCCAGTCTGGTACGACTGACAGTAACTCCTTTTCTGTGTCCTCTTACTTTCTCTATACTCAATTTCACTACAAACTGGATGTTGCGTATATGTACGCAATGACCTGACTTCTCGTATTCTCGAATTTGAATCCTCCGAATTCTATACCCTCTGGCTATGGCTTACATGCTAATCTCAAACTAAATGCATCTGCGCTGTCTACCTTCCTCCTAATTCTACTGACTATCCAAAACTCTTTCACTACCTCACTTCCAAAGTAGAATACATTTTCTCCCACTCTACTTTTGCTGAAATCTCAATTTTAGATTTCAGTGTTCACCACAGCCTTTGGCGCTCCTCCCATTTCACTAACATCCTTGGTGAACTACGTAGCTTACAACTTTTCTATCCTGAATGACCTAGAGCAGATTGTACAGCACCCTATTCGTATCTCCGATCGCCGTGGAGATAGGCCCAGCATTCTGGATTTATTTCTCATCTCTCATCCTTCTTACTCTGTCAAACTTTCTTCTCCGTTGGGCTCCTCCAACCACAATCTGATATCTGTTTCCTGTCCTATCGCCTCAATTCTCTCTTTGGATCCTCCCAAGAGAAAGCGTCTTTGGCACTTTGGCGCCGCTGATTGGGAGGCCCTTAGGCAGTACTTCTGTGATTTCCTGTGAAATGGTTACTGCATGCGTGGCGGGGTCCTTCCGAGTGTGCTGAGCGCATCACGAGGTGATTCTCCCGGGTATGGAGACGTACATTCCATATTCTATTCCTACTACTAATCAAAGCTGGGCACAAACCGTTAATCCGTTAATCGTTAATTAACGAAGTTAACTTTTTCGTTAACGATTTAACTTTTAAGTTAACTTTGAAAATCATTATCGGACTAATTAACTTCCGTTACATTTAACTTCCGTTAACTCAAGTCCGTTAACCCAAAAAATTCATAAATAAACGTTTAAAAGTTTCTATTATTTTCAGTGCTGAGCAGGTGCGCAATTAATCCGCCACTGTTAATAGTGATGAACGAATTTCCATTTCCGCAGTGCAAAATCAGGCGATATATTTGTTTCCGTCGCCACAATTTGTGTCTTACCAAATATGGTAGTTATTTATGGCATTGGTTTGAGCAAAACATGGTCGACTGTAAAATCAGGCGGAAAGATTTGCCATTTGAGTTGAATGTTTCAACTTCTTTCAAGAAATATCACGAGCATTTTAAGGCACTTTCAATAATATATATGTAACAATTACAACAAATAACTACATTCGTTTCATTTGCAGTCTGTCTCTTGCGCAACATGTTTGTGCTAGTGAATATTTAAAAATAATCGTTGTCAAGTAAGTCATGTATATTTATAATATGTCTGTGAGTACCTTATTAGTAGTCTCCTTGATACATACAGATGCTGCCTTCTTGGGTGAGCAAGTGTTGGTGGACTTGTTCATCAAGTTCAACACAGCCATCCCCTCCAGTGCTGCAGTGGAGCGTTTGTTCTCTATGGGCAAGGACATCCTGAGGGCCAAGAGATCATCCCTGTCTGATGAAAACTTTGATATGCTAATTTTCATGAAGGGCAACATGCATCTCATGGACAAAATGGAGAACGAGAAGAAGAGGGAAAATTAAATTATATATATATTGTGTTTTTCATTTTTTTTATAATAAAAGTTAACGTTAACGGTTTATCGGTAACTTCCGTTACATGTTTAACGAATTAACGGATTAACGGTTAACGAAGTTAACTTTTTGGTTAACGGATTAGCGGTTAACGAAGTTAACTTTTTGGTTAACGGTGCCCACCACTGCTACTAATGCAAAATAACCTTCGTTTAACTTTACTTGCTCTAATGCTATCCGCAACAGAGAGGAGTCTTTCAGAAGGTACCGTCACCATCCAATTCCTGACTCTCACTCAGCTTATTTCCGCCCGGAATCGTGCAAAATCTGTTCTTCGACTCGCCAAAAATTCCTTCATCAGACAAAGATGTGAAAATCTATCCAGTTCTAATTCTTCTCACTCTTTATGGCATCTAGCTAAGAAACTCTCCAACAACTACTTCCTCTTCTTTCCCTCCTCTTTTCCATTCTGACGGCTCAGTTGCCGTCTCTTCTCCTAACAGAGCTGAACTCTTCGCTCTAACTTTCGCTTCCAACTCTCAACCATGGACGATTCCAGTGCTGTCCCTCCACCTCTTCCTCCCTCTAACTTTATGATTTCTGAAATTAGAATCTCTTCCAAAGATGTTTTTTCTGCTTATATCTTACATTAAACTTATATCCTACATTAAAAATATAGTTCAGTTTCGGACAAAAGCAAATGTGTTTATGAATTACAAAGTATTTATTGCAACCCAATGTAAATTAATAATTTACTATGACATTGTGATAACATCTTTGATCTTCAATAGTTTTAACTCTTCAAGGATTACACGTACGAGTACACATATCAACATCAGTCAATATTCTTATTGCTCGTTTTGAATAATAAGTACAACGTTTAGAGCGTTGTGAGCACAGTTTAATCACGTAAGTTTAGAGTACATTACGTAAGGAAGGACAAAAGTTTGATACAGACTTAATATAGTTAGGAATTGCATATACACCGGGTATGGCAAAAACAACTAGGCCACTATTTTCAATGTACCTATACATATTTTAAACAATTATAAAGATTTTTTTTTTGTAAGCGCTCGAAAAAGCGCGAAATCGAGGCTATGGGCCAAGAATAGGGTAGTCCCAAATTTCAGTAGCTGCTAACCCATGTGCTAGGCCATATTTCCTGTTTAACCTGCGAAATAATGCCGAAGTTTTGCGTGAAGACGAGTCATTAATTAATAAAAAATTGTTGGTTAGAAGAAGGTTGGGGAACACGAAAATTACTTACAGAGTTTCCGAATAAGCCATGAACTAGAGCTGGTTTGAATTATATCATAGACAAAGTGAAGGAAACTGGCGATGTAGAGCGTAGAAAGGGTAGTGAGAGGCCTAGAACGGCTCGAACACGAGCAAATATCGATCTCGTAGGGACAAGAATATTGAGTCAAGAAGAACCTGGGGTCGCATTTAACGCCAAATGAAATAGCCATGGAAATAGGAATATCTGACAGAAGTGTTCGGCGAATAACGAAATTTGACCTAAACTTGAAGACAGACAAACGAGTTTCAGTACAAGCTTTAACTAACATTCCTAAGCAAAATCGCTTGCTATGTTGCCAACAGTGGTGTAGTCGTAATTTCTTCAGTGGGGTAACGCAACAACAATTTTTCTTATATAGCGTTTCTATAAAATTCTACAGCGTTTTTATATTTTATGTACATTCCCTAAAACGTTGAAATTGAAGGGGTTAGGAAAGAAATATAGTTAGAAAGAGTATCTATTACAAAAATGTTCAGTAGAAACAGCAAAAAATATAAAAAATATAAAGTAAAATAAAACCAGTAGGGTAACGCTAAAAGTAAAATAAAACCAGTGGGGTAACGCCGTTACCTTGCGTTACCCCCGGACTACACCACTGGTTGCCAACAATTACTCGTTAGATTTTCACCGCGCAAAGTTCCTACTATATAGCTTAGTGATGGAAAAATATTTACAGTTAGTAAACCAATTAAAAAACAGAATGATCGTGTATATGCCGCTGTCACAAGGAAACGTGATATAACACCTGAAAGGTTGTTAAGAGAAACACAGAGATTTTCTCCTAGTGTAAAGATCGGTGCAGCATTTTCATTTTCGGAAACAAGGATAGTTTTTGTAGAACCAGGTATACGAATGGATTCGGAATATTACTGTAATCATGTTATTGTTCCATATTTTCAAGATATTAGACAAATATGCGGTGATAACTTCGTTTTCCAGCAAGATGGTGCGCCTTGTCATCGCGCTAGAGCCACAGTTGATTACGTGAGACAAACAGCCCCTGATTTCGTAGAACCTGCAATGTGGCCGGCCAACAGCACGGATTTAAATCCGTTGGACTACTGAGTGTGGGAAGCACTAAAAGAAAAGGTTTACCGCCCTGGTTATCAAATCCAAAATGTTTAACAACTTATTGTGGACGAATGGCATAGCATATCGCAATGATTTCTGAACAGTGCTATCGACGAGTGGCGAATGCGTCTTGAGGACTGTAGGGATAATGACAAAGGACATTTTGAACATCTCTTGTGATGATGTGTAAGATAAGTGATCCTATACTGAAAAAAGGTTGTTTTAAAGTTTGTTTACGTTATTTGTTTAAAATATACTGTACAGGGTGGGCCAAAAGTCTGTTACCCCGACGCATTCTAAACTATTTTTTTCGGGACAACAGACTTTTGGGCCACCCTGTACATTTAAAATAGTAGCCTAGTTTTTTTTTGCCATACCCGGTATGTTTAAGCATTATTGCAGTGCTCCTAGAAATTTTTTTAGATGCATAATTTACACGGTTTTTCCATTATGTAAGTTTTTCATGAAACTCCGTTATTTTACATTCTTCTATGGCAATCAGAATTAAACTTTGTTACTAAAAATCATTGACGTTCGGTAGGTAAACTCGATAGAATATTTATATGCTCATTAAATCTGAAGCAACATTTAATTTTTATTCAGTTTACATATTTTAATTAAAGGTATGGTAAATAATTTAGTTTAGGTTAAATTATGTACATAACTTCGTTTTTTAGTTACTTAGAAAAATACCCATTAAGTGTGTAGAAAATACTCAGTGTGAATACATGACGATTTCATACTAGTTTAGTAATACATTAGGTTAAGCTGGTTAGGTATGGTTAGGTTAGTTTTGGTTAGGTTAGAAATTATGGACTTTGTCTCCGAACTGCGTCTAGATTCTGGAGTTTTACCGATTTAACCTTTCATAGATTACATTCATTCTCTGTGAATGAGATACAGGTGACGAGTAAGGTCTTGCGCAATATATAACGTTCTTTGTATAAGAAACTAAAAGAATTTCTAAATTTCTATTGTTTATTTGTTAAATCTGGCCCTACAGTAACATACAAGCTAAATGATGATTCATATTTTTCCTAATAATGTACTCGTAATTCAGCAACAGTATATACTGTATGAATCAGAGGAATGAAGCGTATTAAATTTTCACAGGCAGATTTACCAACTATGTGCGTACAGCTGAAGTTGACAGTCCAGTATTTAATCATGTTCAGTCTGCACAACATAATATTACCTTTAATGACTACAAAGTCCTTCCTCATATTAATGAAAATGATGATAAAAAAATAGTGGAATCCTTCTTTATTAAAAATACTGATAATTTTAATAATTTACAGATCTACAGAAGCTAAGGCTAACATTGACCTTAAGATCCACTCTAACGTTAGCCCGAGAGAAAGAAGAGAGTAGGGGGTTAAAAGAAGAGAATAAGGGGTTAAGTAAGTAGATAATAGAGGTCAATAGATAATAGAGGTTAAGATGATAATAGAGGTCAATAGATAATAGAGGTTAAGATGATAATAGAGGTTACTTTTGTATAGAAGATTTTACGTTTAATAATTTAAAGTTTGTTTTTTGGCTGAAGGGTAAAACCAGCCACCTTCGTTTCTTGGTTGCCTTTTTTTTTTCAATTTTATAGTTTTTAGAGTTACTTTATTCGGTTTTATTCGAATCTTAGTTTGTATTCTCTTAGGGGTTTTTAATTTTCTAAAAATTTCTGTGGTTATTAGGGTAACCAGGTGTACTGCATTTGGCAGGGCAGTCCTGCTTTTTGTGAGTTGGTCCTGCGAAAAAAATGGAGTACTGCAAATGTCCTGCGTTTTTGCTCTTTTTCCTGCAATGTACTGTAATTTTGCAACCTTTTACAGATCGAGATGTTACATTTACATATTTTTATAAAAAACATAAAATTACATATTATATATCCTTTTCAGACATTTTTCAAACACTGTACAGTATATATATATATATATATATATATATATATATACAGAAACGACGTAAGTTAGAGGAGTGTTCTGCACACGAGGAAGAGAAATAACGAACAAATGAAAAATGAGGTGACCGCCCGGGAATCGAACCCAGGATCTTCCGATTGCCGGTCAGATATGCTACCACTACACCACGGGCCTCGATCAGTCAGAAGTCGCAATTCTCCTACATAGGGCAGAAACCAATGCCTTGAGAGGGCACCCTCGCAAATCGTGAATATGTACATTTAACTGCAATGACCACGCAGTATATTAATGTATAGAAACGACGTAAGTTAGAGGAGTGTTCTGCACACGAGGAAGAGAAATAACGAACAAATGAAAAATTAGGTGACCGCCCGGGAATCGAACCCAGGATCTTCCGATTGCCGGTCAGATATGCTACCACTACACCACGGGCCTCGATCAGTCAGAAGTCGCAATTCTCCTACATAGGGCAGAAACATATTCAGGATTTGCGAGGGTGCCCTCTCAAGGCATTGGTTTCTGCCCTATGTAGGAGAATTGCGACTTCTGACTGATCGAGGTCCGTGGTGTAGTGGTAGCATATCTGACCGGCAATCGGAAGATCCTGGGTTCGATTCCCGTGCGGTCACCTCATTTTTCATTTGTTCGTTATTTCTCTTCCTCGTGTGCAGAACACTCCTCTATACTTACGTCGTTTCTATACATTAATATACTGCGTGGTCATTGCAGTTAAATGTACATATTCACGATTTACGAGGGTGCCCTCTCAAGGCATTGGTTTCTGCCCTATGTAGGAGAATTGCGACTTCTGACTGATCGAGGCCCGTGGTGTAGTGGTAGCATATCTGACCGGCAATCGGAAGATCCTGGGTTCGATTCCGGGCGGTCACCTCATTTTTCATTTGTTCGTTATTTCTCTTCCTCGTGTGCAGAAACTCCTCTAACTTACGTCGTTTCTATACATTAATATACTGCGTGGTCATTGCAGTTATATATATATATATATAATTATATATATATATTATATTATATAATATCTATATATATATATATATATACCGGGTGGGCCAAAAAATATTACCCAACTTTTTAAAAAAATTGTGGTTCACCCTGTATATTGATCTTAGTGCTGAGGCCGTATGTTGTACCCATACTTTTACTCTTTCAAACGCTGGCTTTGAATCTAGATTGAACGCCCCAGGAGTAGAGGGAGGGAGGTATCAGAATATGGTGCTCAATTGAAAGGCGGTCAAAGCCAGCAACTGATACTTTTAGATGAGTCAGTTTCTCCATAAATAATTAATTTTCCTAATTTTTACACAAACTAATTAATTTATTTCCTTTTTCATTTCAGACCATCATTCTGCTATAGTTGGTGAACAAGTCATAACATAATGAAATACGCTTTGGAAAATGAAGCATTGATATTGAACCTGCGTAAGGAGAAACACTGGGGTGCAAAACGAATGAAGAAAGAGTTTCCAAATAAACGATGGACGATACCTGGACTTTAATATCTCATAAAGAAAATCGATATCAAAGAGTCGACCAGAAAAGAAGGCAGTGGAAGGCCAAAAACATCACGTACTGAGGAAAATATTGACACGGTTTCATCCATGATATGCAGTCAAGAAGAACGGTCCAACAGTGACAACACCCACAAGTCCGTTCGAGAAATGTTAAAAACTACTGGTATTTCTCGCTCTAGTGTTCGTCGTATAGTAAAAGATGATCTGGGTCTTAAATGTTTTAAAAGAGTCGAAGTTCATAAGCTCTCTGCATCAAATGAGCAAGCAAGCGCTGAAAAATGTCGTGCTCTGTTAGATTGATTCCCAGACAGAGAAGTGTCGAAAATATGGTTCAGCGACGAGAAGACCTTTACGGTTGCTTCAACAGTAAACACACAAAATGACCGAGTTTATGGAAGACAGGACAAAAAAATCTATCAGTCTAGATCGACTTTGTAGGGAACGTCCGCATTTTACTCAAAAAATCATGGTTTTTATCTTTATTTCAAAGTCAGAGATTGTGTTTGTTGATCAAAATGCCAAAATCACTGCTGCTTATTACCAAGAAAAAATCTTTGATGCGGTTCTGCCGTCAATAAGGGAGAAGTCAAGGTTGTAAGCGTGCATTGATAATAGAGGAGGGCACATTCCGCATAATCTTGGACTCAATTATGTAACTGTATAGAAACAAAGTTTTTCGATCCGTGTCCGTATAACAGCGACTTACAAAATAATGGTTGCAGTTAGCAAAAATCCAACTTTACCACGAGATAGACCATGAAATTCTATACAGGACACATATATTGATTGTACAAATAACATGAGATAAAGGTAAAATTACAGTGTTCAAAATCAGGGTAATAGTTTTTTGGCCCACCCTGTATATATATATATATACTAAACTATAGGCCAGTATCGCTTACATTCCATCTCACTAAAATATTTGAAAGAATAGTTAGACAGAAAATCTATGACTCTTTGGAAACTCAGAAAATATTCAATGATAACCAACACGGGTTTCGGTCGGGCAGATCATGCCTATCACAACTAATGGAACACTACAACAACATTATTGATTCACTTGAAAGTAATGAAAACTATGATGTACTATACACAGACGTTGCTAAAGCGTTCGACAAGTGTGACCACGGAATCATAATACATAAACTGAAATATATGGGAATAACAGGAAAAGTAGGGAAATGGATATATAATTTCCTAGTGAGCGGCGGCAAGTCGTTACAGTACATGGAGTATCTTCATCAGAATCAGAGGTCCTCAGCTCAGTACCACAAGGAACAGTATTAGTTCCACTACTCTTCATAATCATGCTAACTGACATAGATGAGGATGTTACCAGAGACAGCACAGTAACATCCTTTGCCAATGACAAAGTTCAGTAGAAAAATAAGAAACCCAGAAGACATAGGATCTCTACAAACCGATATAAACAGAATCTACAAGTGGATGGAAGACAACAATATGAAGTTTAACACCGAGAAATTTCAGCTATTACAGTACGGAAAAAGAGAAGACCTAAAATCCATGGAATGTTATACTCCAAATGGACAGGAAATTCAGAGAAATTCCAGAGCAAAAGATTTAGAGGTTGTTATGACAGATGATGCGAAATTTGAAACACAAAATAAGATAGCAGTAAACAGAGCAAAGAGAATAACGGGTCAGATATTGAGAACCTTTAAACGAAGGGATAGGAATGTAATGATTCCTCTACTGAAAACCCTGATAATACCCAAATTGGAATACTGCTCGGTCCTAACATCCCCATATAAAAAAGAAGACATTAGACAGCTGGAAGGGATCCAGAGAAACTTCACAGCCAATATCAATGGGTGCAAAGAACTAAATTACTGGGAAAGGTTACGCGAACTAGACCTATATTCACTGGAAAGGAGAAGAGAGAGATACACCATTATTTACACTTGGAAAATAATGGAGAAACTAGTCCCTAATCTTACTCTGAATCCTATAACTCCCCAAACAACGGTGGAAAGTAGAAACGATAGACTGTGTAGTATTCACAAATTGAAGGTGAGACAGGGAACATCCTTAACCCTGAAAGAAAGTAGTTTTGTAGTGAGAGGACCAAAACTGTTTAATCAGTTGCCCAAAGACCTAAGAAACACGAAGGGAGTTGCAGTGGAAATCTTCAAAAGAAGACTAGACGCCTGGCTCAGAACAATCCCCGATGAGCCGGGCGTACCTGGCTATGTGAGGTAGAGAGCGCAAGAATCCAACTCACTACTTCACCAGGCCAACTCGAGAGGAGGGGCGACAAGCTTGACCTTCGCGAAATGAGAAATCATCGCGCGAAACCTTTGTAAGGTTGTACCAAAATCATTATTGTCATGCATGTGGACGGTGTGTGCGCATCATTATTTTGGAAGTAAATTATAAAATCATGAATACTTTCTTTCTTTTCGTTAGGGTTCATTTCCAAAAAAAAAATTTAACACTCATTACCAAACGCTCCCAATGAGTTTTGCCTTTGTGGTAAATGCACGTGCACTGTGCAGTGACTGCTGTTTATTGTGTAAATAAGTGCGTGTGTATCCTATAACGAGTGTGTATTTAGCGTGTAACGAGTAAAGCAGTTTTCTTGAGAAAGCCACGTAGAATATGTTCAAGACAAACGCGTTATTTTGATTATAAAAAAAACTTGATTCTTATGGCGATTAAATATAATCATCGGTTTTGTGTGTGTGTTTTTTTTTAATTCTATAATTCTGAAGCGCGTGACACCTCCTCGAGAGGGGGAGGGGAGAAGGGGGCGTGCAAAGCCCCTATGAAAGAATTGCGTCCATTGTCCACAAGTCGAAAAACATCTCTTGGGATATTTAGAGGTAGGTCTTTTTTTTTATATATATTTTATATATATTTTATATGTATTTTATATATATATTTTTATATATTTTATTCATCATAAATATTTTTCACGTGTCACTTTCGTGAAATAATTTTCATATATATATCAGGGGCGTGCAGTCACTGGAAGCAAGAAAAGCAATGCTTCCCTATAATAAAAATGTGCAAAGGAAAAAAGTCTTTTGCAATGTTTGAATGTGACACTATTTTTCCATCCTCAACAAAATTGAGATTGTACGAACTCACAGCCCGACCTATGGTGGCCTACTACCCGAATATGCGCGAGAGTATGCAGTGCAAAGGTAGGGTACTACAATCTCAGATATGCATCCTTTTCGAGACTCTGATTTGAGCTTTTTTTTCTTCATTGGAAAATTGGCTATCTTAGAATAAGAGCATTATTGACAACAAAAATCATTTATTGACAAAGAATATATTGGATGGTTTTCAAAATGTTACCTACGTCAATAATTTTTTGAATAAACGAAATCATAATTAACATAAATCTTTAAATTCTCGTATCATTTGTTCCACTTTGGTAAAAAGGAAGCATTTTTAGAAATGTGTACATCGACAGTAAAATGTCAATGGGGCTTAACTCCAAAAAACTTTCACGCAAATTTGGTACTAATAAAATCTATTCATTGATACCAAACTCGCGTGACCGGTTGGAAGTTAAGGCTCACTCTGCCACTTGCCACATTGACTGCAGAAATTAAACGAACCTAAAAGATATTAATATGCCTTCTGTGAGCTACAATTTTCAACAAAAAATGGAGAAAAGATAACATGAGTGATAAATTATTCATAATTACTATTTTAGATAGATAGATAGATAGATAGATAGATAGAATAACCTTTACTAATAATAATAAAATAAATAAAAGAAATTTCACTTTACAACGACATGAATAATTGTGAAGCTCGACTATTTATTTAATTTAATTTGGCCCTTAAGCTTTAGGCTTTACTGGGCTCTTATTAAAAATCTATCTATTCATGATACGCAATAAACAAATAACTACAAGGAATTAAAGATATAATTCTATAGTTAAATTTCTAGCGACATCTGAAAATGTGTACTCTTTCCCTTTGGCTATTTTATGAAATTTTGGATGCAATTTGCGACCAAATCGAAACTCGGTTTCAAAGTTTGAAAAATATAGCCTTTCTTCAGCTCTTGGATATTTAAAAACAGGAAGACAACACAAGGAAATTTTCTCAGTCAGCTTTTCAATCATTGCAAGATAATTATGGAGAATATTTTGATATTCCTCACTTGAGAAGTGAGTTTTCGGTTTTGTATACTGAATCCGATTTGAAAGGAAAAACCTGTGAACGAGTTGCTTCACTGTTTGCGAAATGCCAAGCCTAGATACAGCCCTACATCAACTGATGAAGTTTTGTGAATTAGCTTTGAGTCTTCCAGCGACGAGCGCATCAGTTGAGCGTTCTTTCTCCCATTTGAAAAGAATACGCAGCTACGCAAGAAATGCGCGAGGTTAAGATAGACTTAATAGTCTAGCTTTAATCTCGATTGAGAGAAAGCTTCTCAAAGAAATGAAGAACGATCGTTTCTATGAAGACGTAATAAATTATTCAATCGAAAGGATAGGAGGATTGAATCAACATATAAATAAGGTAAATATTTCCTTTTTTTTTAATCATTACCTAGGTATCCATTTCATCTTTAATATAATTGGTGTTTACATACAATTAATATGGACCTTGATTCACCACCTGATATATACAGGGTGTCCCAGAATCAACTATCCATTTCAACGAAATCGGACAAATTTTTTAAAAACACACTTTTATTTATGTTTATCATGTTTAATATGTGTTAAAAATGTATAAATTTCTAAATTTTTTTCATAATTTTATTTTCATAATTTTTTCATAGTTTTTCATAGTTTTATTTTTAGAATGGCAAAGAGACTCTCCAAAAGTTAACGTGTGGCTTGGAATGACCAAATCCAAAATTTATGGCCCATTCTTCTTTGCGGAAGCAACTGTAACAGGTACCGTCTACCTTGATATGCTTCAGCAGTTTCTCGAACCACAGCTTCTTGATGATGGCATTCTTGATAATGTTGTGTTTCAACAAGATGGAGCACCATGTCATTATGCTCTAATTGTTCGAGAATACCTCAACAGACGCCTTCCGAATCGGTGGATTGGACGTGGAGGACCTCGACTTTGGCCTCCGCGTTCTCCGGATTTGACACCCCTGGATTTCTTTGCATGGGGTTTCATAAAAACAAAGGTTTATCGCCAAAAGATCAATAGTTTAGCTGAACTTAAAGAACGCATCCAGTTGGCAGTGCGGGAGATAACACCTGAAATGCTTCAAAATGTGTTTCGCAGCGCTGAGGATAGATTTGAAATTTGCAGAGATACAGACGGTGCACATGTTGAAACTTCTCAATAAAGTTTTGACTTATGATTTATAAATCTATTTGTTTTTGTATCATAATTTAGTAATAAACACAAAATTATGTCAGTTTTTATTAAATTTGTCCGATTTCATTGAAATAGATAGTTAATTCTGGGACACCCTGTATATTTTTTTGATAAAAAATATAAACTTTTGGTAATCCACTTAAAATTATTCCCTATCACAATACATCACCGCACGCCCCTGATATATATATATATATATATATATATTATAGTAAATGATAATTATTTAATTAAGCTCAATCATTTAATCAGTCAGCTAAAGAAATAATATATAGTTAATGTAATTTCGTTATTTCTCCTGTTACTCAAAAGGTGGTACATTCACTTGAACGTAAGACATTCTGTTGTTAATATTAAGTACAGTATATACATTAGAGATCTTAAGGAGACACTCCACTGAAGGATAGCTACACGATATAAACTTTTATATACTCGTGTGTGTGTGTATATATATATATATATATTAATATATATATTATATTATATATATATATATCACCGCTTCCGGAGATCAGCGAAGTTGAGCAACATTTTGGTCTGGGTAGTAGTTGAATGGGAGACTGTCCTCTGCGCCCAGATTATGTAGCGACCCGTGGTTCGGATTCCACGTAAAGCTGTAGGTCCCCTCCGTCATATAACCTTAGATGTTGCGAAGGAGGTTAAACAACCCCTATTAAAAAGAAAATATATATATATATATATATATATACAAACTCAGAATGGTCCCCTGTGTTTAACATATATATATATATATATATTATATTATATATATGTTACCCATATAATGAACACTCTTGTTTTAGGGAAAGATCTACAGAAAACTTGTCTTTATGAGAAACTAGTGTAAATCCTTCTTTCTTATACATAAGTATGATTTCTCTCTCTCTCTCTCTCTTCATACATGCATGCAATCCCATGCATATATATATATATATATATATATATATATATATATATATTGAATATGCATATTAATGTTCCATGTTCCTAAATCAGGGAATGTTTGTCGATCTCTTTGTAACTAACTGAAGTTTTGATAAGTGGCATTGTTTTCGAGGTACAATTTTCCTACTTCGTATAATGCTTTGAATTGCTTCTGAAACAAGAAAGAAATGTTGGACTCAATAAACACCTCAGTCCGAATGTCAGCACGTGAATGTTATAAACAAAACAAAAAATTACTGAATTTGTTTTTGTTTTTAGCTATTCAGATCTGAAGTTCAGTTACTATTTTATATGTTCACATCAAAAAATACGTTTTTCTTCAGTTTTGCTTTAAATACAAAAATAACGCTATTATATTAACCTTGGATACTATAAACTGGGGTCTGCATCTCCGAGTTTTCAATGCACTGTTGTACACATTTATCTCCTGATAAGTTTGTAAGTGACTGATAACATTCACAGCACCGCTAACTAAACCGCAGCTGGTGAATCCGTCACTGGAAGATGAAAGGAATTTAATCGTTAGTTAGTCAGTTTATAAAATTTAAGTTTCAGAGCTATCATATAATAAAGTATTCCTATACCTTGTTAAGTGAATATTCTTAATTGCATGAAGCTGAATAAAAAGAGTAAAGCCACACTGAGAAATGGGTTTATGACATTCTGTACAAGCTTCTCAGTCGCACCTAATTAAGACCCGAAAGTTCACATTCCAGCAAATCCATTTCTCGTTGTGGCTTTACTCCCTTTATTCCTCAATCCCCATTTATAAAAACGTGTTAAAGATAAGTTACCTATTATTTTAGCTAAGATTAGTAATCTATAACCAAAGGTATCTTTCTATCACTACCGAAAATAGGATGCACTATGGACTTCTTTTCAAGTGAGGCGATGCTTCAATTGCTACTATGCAAAGATTGTTATAAAGAGAATGTACAATTACTTGTAAACTTATTCCCATTCCAATATTGAATTTCGCTAAATGAAATCCACAGAAATGGCGCTCCTAAACTTAATTAATAATACTAGCTAAAGTAGTCACTACGAGCCCAGTAATTGAGGGGTCAATTATTCGGTGAATAAAACTATAGAAAAGAACGCAGCCATGAAAATCTTAAGCTTCACATCCGAACCCATTATGTCAAGATTTGTGAAGCTGCATTTAAAATCTAAGTTCTTCGTGAACTTAAGTAAATATTAAGCTTTCGCTGCCTTAATTTCTTTTCAAATTTTTCTCTATGAAATTATTTACTGACTTTTTCGGTATGAAATTATTTAATGCGACTTTTTCCACAGATAGATAGATAAATACATACATACATACATACATACGTGCATAGAAAGAAACAGAACCAACTCCATTATACTCGTAGTAAGGATCAGAATTTTACGGGAAAGAAGTGAAACTTTGATTTTAAGCTTCAAGAATTATAAGATAAAGTTCCGGGAAAAATTTCGCCTGGAAAAAAATTTAAAAACATAAAAAAATTACTAATTAGTAGTAAGAGGTTTTGCTGTTAAAATTTTATTAGTCATCAAAAAGAATAAAATATCCGAAAAAAAATTAGAATGTTACCAATTAGTAACTTTTTAAGCTTTTAGAAATTTGTATGTTTGAAGGCGAAATTTTTCCGAAATTGTACAATGCCATGAAACATTTTTATTTATTATTTCTTTTAATATTTTAACACAAAACTAGTTTGTTCACATTATCTTCTTAAACACACACACACACACACACACACACACACACACACACACTGAAGTTGATCCTAAACATTTGTTCAAAGCCAAAAACGGTAAGTAACATACACGCAACAAAGTAGGACTGGTGTAAAAGTGTTTGCTTTATCCAGAATAAAAGTTGATATTTTTTCCAGAAGAGAGATGCTTGATGGACATTCTTCACCTGCTTTCCAGTCCATCACTTGAATTACGTTTACACAATGCGTTAATTCCTAGAAAAAAAAATCTATTTGTCAAACTTCTATTTCGTATTTGTCTTCCATTTCAATAAAAATTAAACACAAAACAATCACTCCCTCTGACACTACTCTTACATTTGTAATAAGTTCGGCTATATAGTGATAGCCGAAAAGATCGGAGGTAGAGTCCAGTTTCACCACGTTAAGGTGAAAATCTCCGTAGTCCACGAAAGAGTCTTGTAGTGGAAGAATAGCGGGAAACTCCTAAAACAAAGTTAAAAATAATTATTTTCTCGCCAATCTTTTCAATTTCAAAAGCGATGTGACATTTGTAATGAAATTTAGTCCTACACCGCTGAATATCGTGAGAATAATTTGACAGGGTTTTAAAATATAATTTCAAACACTTGAGCATTTTGTAAATAAAAAACTAGTTATTAAATATAATTACTAATAGAGAAAACGTTCATTACAGTTCAGAGGAAAATTGATAAGTACAATTTTATATAAAATGAGTTAATACAAGTGTTTATTTTTATGGAATCTTTTATTTTTACTTTTATTATTGATCTGTGAAATAAAACGCACTACAAATTAATCTGAGCCCCACCTCACTTTCTTCAATATAATTGAGCAAGAATAAATAAGAACATTGTTTGAGAAAGGTCATTTTCCAAAAGTTGCGAAGGGTCGACCGCATTGGATGTTCGACAACGATGATGGAATTGAGAATATTTTCGGTGTCGATCGTAATTGCATTCAAATAATCGTTTACATTTTCTCGATCTTCACTTTGAAAGGGCACTTTGTTAGATACACACGGCAAGTTCGAAGGGGGTCTGTTCAAAGTCATGTAGCTCATTCCGTTTGTATAAGACTGATTTACTGGCTGGTTCATAAACCTGTCATAAAAGTAGTCCGCTTCCTGCCAGTAAGTTTTCCAATTTGTCTGAAAGTTATTTGCGTTTATAAGACCAATTTCTCCGAACATATACTCGTAGAAAATAGAGAGGGCCAAATTGTACTGGTAGATGGTCTCTATAACGCCAGCACGACTTTGTCTCATTTTCTTTAAAATTGCAATAGGATCAACTGAAGAAACGTAGTCATACATTTCTTTGAGAAGTAAAACCATGGAAATGGTCCCTGTACGTCCAATGCCTGCTGAGCAGTGAATAATAATTCCACCTGCATGGATAAGAAGGAAATAACTAGTACGTCTTTAATTAATCACCTTATTCCACTAAAATTATAATCTCTCAATAAAAAGGCAGGTAATTACGGTATGATTCCCTGCACGTAATACAATTTTATCTTCCACTCTTTAAACTGTATTCAAATTTCGTGAACAGTCGATTCAAAGAGTCTTGTATCGTGAAAGTCTGTTTTTTTTTATTAATATTTATAGGTAAGAAATATTTATACTTTTTGGTAATATATTCTTTAGTTTAAATATTTTATAATAAAGAGCAAAAATGCCGAGTAGGAATGAAGGGATTTGTGGGTAGTGGACGTGGCTTAAGGTTACTTATAGGCGTGGGGAATAAGGCACATTAACGACTGGTATAATGTGGAAATTGTCAAGTCGAATCAGTTCTGTTTACATTATTATTAAACTTTGAAAATATTTAGCGTTAAATTGGTGGACCCCAAATTTCATATTTTATATATTATTTCTATTATAAAATGTTTTAATAAACATTAAAATGGTGACCGCCAAACCTCACACCATTAAGTCATATTATTATATATATATATATATATATGTTATTTTTAACTTTAACATAAAATATTGTTGCCTCATTAAAAAGCCACTAAAGAATTAAAGGGTCCTAGGTGTATTAAGGGAGATTAGCAGGGATTAAAAGGCCATTAAAAATTTTGGTTTTCATTGGGACAATTCTCTTTTCCCTAAGTGCCAGTGCCAACCCCTACCATCCATTCCCCAGCCTGCATTTTTGCGACCATACTACTCAAATCACTTCGCACAGAGAGAAATGCGTTTATCAGTATTATATAATTACTTCGTTTTACTTAAATAATGTCAAACTTATATAAATTGTTCATTTACTGCTTTAATATAATTGCATAAAATAAAAGTAATTCCCCGAAAAGGCCTAAATGTTACTGTTTTCTTTTACCTTCTTTGAAATCTCTTATAACATTTCGAATCATGGTGACAATTGGAAAAACCTGTGACGGGATTCCATGGTCGGGCCACTCGATGAACTGGTAATGAATGACTCTCTTCACTCGCTGATCATTTTGGCCACTCGATACCTTCAAATATTGTAAATGAAATATAGGAATTGAATTATATCTTCAAGAATACTTATGTTATTGTATAAATTCGTATAATTTTACAGTTCAAGCGGTACAAATGGACATTTCCACTCATTTCCATTCTCATTCCCGGTCTGCAAGAAAGAATGCACAAAGTGACAAATCCACAATTGAAAAAAAAGCTTCTTGATCCAAGAAGAAATTGTCACTCTCATTTGCATTCGCTGTAAATGCGCCAAAAAAAAAAAAGAATAATTAATATTTCCTAACGTAACTGAACCTAATCTAACCTAATCTGGTGTAAAGTGGGAAAGCCGTAGATGAGAATGAGAATGGTATAAATGGGAATAGCTCCATTTGAGAACGGTCTAGTTTGAGATTCTCACTTTCGGATGCCAAATGAGACGATAATCACATTAAGAGGGATGCTGCCGTGAAAAAAGGAAATTATTGTGAAACTCAAAAATCTTTTTTTAGGACTCTCTCTCTCTCTCTCTCTCTCTCTCTCTCTCTCTCTCTCTCTCTCTCTCTCTCTCGCTCTCTCTCTCTCCTAGATTTTTTTATGCAAGAAGGAGGGACTACGAGCGAATGACTGCAAAAACTCCCCCCAAATAGAAGAAAAGAGTCAAACTCAGGGTTTGGGGTTTTCGAGATGCCTGGACACGTTGCCTTTGAAATATTAGAGGTCATAGACAGGGAAAAAGGTGGATTGAGGAAGACTGTTACAGAGTTGATCGGTTGAGTACGTGAAAGAATGAACCGATTGATCATTGCGTCAAAGAGTTGGACAGAAAAGGAATGAGAATGTGTCGAAAGTCTGATACTGCGTGCTCTCCTTAAAGAAGGAGGCATGCAGTTAGAGAGTTCATAAGAGCAGTGTCCGTTAAAAACGAAAATAAAGAAAGATTGAGGCAACATTGCGGCGAAGAGAGAGAGAATGAAGACAGTCAGTAAGAGGCAGGGAATTGATGAGACGAAAAGCCTTTGTTTCCATCAAGTATGGCTGTGAGTTGAGCCACTCCACACATGAGAAGCGTACTCCATACAAGGGTTAACAATACCTCTGCACAGAGAGAGCAACTGAGGGGGGGTGAAGAAACTGCGGAGCCGGTACAACACACCT
This sequence comes from Bathynomus jamesi, assembly GCA_023014485.1. NCBI lineage: Eukaryota > Metazoa > Arthropoda > Malacostraca > Isopoda > Cirolanidae > Bathynomus > Bathynomus jamesi. The sequence goes on along the minus strand of JAJOZX010001915.1, from coordinate 478,288 downwards.
AACCTCTTAGAAGCTGTTCTGGAAAGAGTATACGTGATCTTTCCAGGAAAGATCACGAGAAAAGGAAACACCAAGAATGTTAAGAGAAGAGGAAGGATTGAACTGTGTATTATTGAGGGTAAAAGGATAGTCGTGTGGAAGATTGTGATGACCAGACAGATGGAGGAACTGAGTTTTTGAGGCATTGAATGCCATAATGTTTCCTCCGCCTCAATCAGAGATGGCAGAAAGAGCAGAGGTCAGATGTACCATGGCCGTCCTACACGAATCATTGAGTGACTGTTGAGAGGGATGCTTTGTGAAGCCGGAGTAGAAATGAAGAGTGGAATCATCCGCATAGGAGTGGATAAGATTATTGATTATTGATAAATAAAAGGGGAAGAGTGGATGACAGGACAGAACTTTGAGGAACACCACTGTCAATATCTTTAGGAGAAGAACAGTGGCCATCTACAACCGCAGCTATAGATCGGCGATAGAGGAAATTAGAGAGGAAGGTAAGGAAAGAAGGATAGAAACCGAAGGACGGCAGTTTGGAAATTAAAGATTTGTGTTAGACTCTACCAAAAGTTTTTGATATGTCTAGCCTCTAGCGCAAGAGCAAAAGTTTCACCGAAATGCTAAAATTAGGATGACTAAGAGTCAGAGATATGCAAGAAGATCGCCAGTAGAGCGTCCCTTGCGGAACCCACACTGACGATCTGAAAGAAGATTGTGAGAAGGGAGGTGTTTAAGTATCTTCCTATTAAGGATAGACTGAAAAACTTCAGAAAGGTAAGAAATCAAAGCAAATGGACAATAGTTGGAGGGTTGAGAGCTGTCACCCTTCTTTGGGACAGGCTGAATGAAAGCGAACTTCCAGCAGGAAGGAACAAGTACCAGATGAAAGACAAAGACGAAAGAGTTTGCCTAGGTAGGATGTCAGCACAAAAGCGCAGTTCTTGAGAAGAACAGGAGGAACATTATCAGGACCGTACGCCCTCCTAGAGTTGAATTCAGATATGGCAGAAAGAACATCTTTTGAAGAGATTCTAATTTCAGACATCAAAAAGTTAGAGCGAGGAGGAGATGAAAGAATAGCACCGAAATCGTCCATGGTTGAAATGGAGCCGAAAGTTAGAGCGAAGAATTCAGCTTTGTCGGGAGAATAGAGGGTAACTCAGCCGTCAGAATGGAAAAGAGGATGGAAAGAAGAAGTAAAGTTTTTGGAAGAGTTTCTTAGCTAGATGCTAGAAAGAGCGAGAAGAATTAGAACTGGATAGGTTTTCACGTTTTTGTCTGATGAAGGAATTTTTGGCGAGTCAAAGAACAGATTTTGCACGAATCCGGGCAGAAATATAATCTGAGTGAGAGTCAGGATTTGGATGGCGACGGTACCTTCTGAAAGCCCACTCTCTGTTGTCGATAGCATTAGAACAAGTAAAGTTAAACCAAGATTTTTTTGCATTAGCAGAAGGAATTTAATATGGAATATATATATATATATATATATATATTATATATATATATATATTATATATATATATATATATATATATATATATATATATATATATATATATATATACACGAGTTGCACTTTCTAGCTGGTTCCTACCACTCTTTTTAGAGGTTAGAACAAAAATAAAAAGTATAATAAAGCCTTCCGATAATTTTGTTTGACTACATCCTCTTTTTGTTTTCATATACCATAATTCGAAGTTGGTTATTGAAATGTGAGAATAATTCCACCGTCACTGAAATCTAAACTTCATACGTTTATGGCAAACTGTTTTATAACTTTTTAACATAAACTCACTAAACTTACACACTGTAAAGTGAAGTTTTGACATATACACTATATAGTATGTCACCACCGTTTCTAAAAAGACAAATTGACAGAATATGGAAGAATTTTTAATGAATTTAATTTGTAGTGTACATATAACTGGTTAAAAATTGGTTCAGAAAGGAAAGTTAATTTAGTATTGTGAAGTAAAGTTGTTCCATACAGAACACCTTTCTAAAAATTTAATTACTCCAATTTGTTTTATAAGCCAATTATAGCGCTGTTTCTTTGTAAATCAAATCACTGAACGATTTCGAATCAATTATATGGACATAAAAATAAAAGTGATTCAAAATTGTTCCATATTATGTTCAAATGAAACTACTAAATTTTCAGGAATGGTGGGTCTGTATGGAACAATTTCACGGTGTACAGATCAGTACAGTAAATCTCATTTTTCATTCTTCACATTACATACAAACTTTTCAATTGACAAAATAATCTTACTTGAAGAATTGATCGTATGAAATGTGGCTCTTGAACGCGGTCTATCACATCAACGGAAAATTCTTCTATCACTAAAGTTTGACTGGGATCAAAGTAGTAACCCACTTTACTCTGAAAACAGGAATCACATTGTTTACTACTTATGTTATATATATATGTGTGTGTGTGTGTGTGTGTGTGTGTGTGTGTGTGTGTGTGTGTGTGTGTGTGTGTATATACACAAACTCAGAATGGTCCCCTAAGAAACTTATATGTTAAACACAGACCGTGCATGAAACAAGGAACTCTTCTGGGAAATTACATCCACTATAATTCGAATAAGTAATGATAAATGACAAATACTATAGTTTTTTCTTTTTCATGATGGAAAGCCCATCGTGGGCACCGACTTACTCTTTGCGAGTAACCCGGTGCCCACGTTGGACTTTCCATCATGAAAAAGAAAAAACTATAGTATTTGCCATTTATCATTACTTATTCGAACTATAGTAGATGTAATTTTCCAGAAGAGTTCCTTGTTCCATGCACGGTCTGTGTTTAACATATATATATATATATATATATATATATATATATATATATAATATATATATATATATATATATATATATTATATAAATAAATTATATAAATAATTATATAAATAATTATAAATTATATAAATAATAAATACATTATATATATATATATATATATATATATATATATATATATATATATATATATACATACACTTTTGGTTTAACCTTTGGTTTGCTTCCGCCCGAATTGTTCGTTCTGACAAAAGTCAAGCTTTTCACTCCACCTTAGACCTACAGTTTAAGGTGGAACCCACCACACATGAAAGGGTGGGCGTGAACTCCGAAAGTCAGCTGGCTCTGATCATTTACAGATACTTACAGTAAGCATTTTTTTATGCATTTTTTTTCTCTGATGCTTACAGTAAGTGACGGGTTCAACTCGACCCAAAGAGGAGACGACGAAAGTCCAACCCGAAACATTTACATTCAAAGTCTATTAATCTTTAATCCCTTTTCCATTACCATAATTTTTTATTTATTTCTTTGAAGGTAAGTTTGTTGGATTAACCCGGGATTAGGGCTGGGCATCCGGGATCCCGGAAGTAAAGTAGCCAGCTCAATTTCCCTGTATTCTATTTCCAGGGGAGACTTTTAAACACAGTTTTATTAATGAGGTATATTTATTTCATGCAAAGGCTTTTCACAACCGAAGTTTTCGTTCACATTTTTTTAAACTTTGAAAACCGTTTTCGCTTGAGTATGGGGTGAAATAATATCCCGGGATCCGGGATGCCCAGCCCTACTCCAGATAGGTACACCCGGGTGGTCCACACCTAGGGTTCTACCACGACCACGGTATGTTCCGGAAGGGGTGTACCTATCTAGGGTTAATATATCTTATACAAACAATGCAAGATTGTGGAAAATAGTTCGCTAATTATACAAAATCTATGAAAAAATACCAATAATTTAAAGTTTCAGGAAAAATTATTAACGGAATGCAAAATAATCTAACCAACAGTAGAAAACGTTTTATGACCAGATACAGTCATTCCAATCAGTAATTTCTTATTTTATTAATCGGAATATTTTTCCAAGTAATTAGGAATTCGAATTGAAGAATTTTGAAATTTTCAGTATTTATCTTAAATTTTATTCCTTCAGCAGCGAATTTCATATCCTACGACACGGAAAAACAGTCATGTATTTTTATAAGTACGAGATCTCAATTTCCGATGCAAAGTATTTGATATAATCTTTTGGCTTTCAAAACTTTTACTGGAATAGCTTTTATACTACAATAGACAATCATTTTGAAATATATTAAAAGCGCAAAACCATTTCATACTCACTTTCCCCTTTTCTGAAAAATTGGCTACCATAACAATGATTTCAATTTCCATTTCGACAACCATTCTCCAGAAGTCTTTGATGGTGCTTTGGTTGTTCTGTTTTGGACCTTGAGTCATAATATACCGTTTACGGTCGTTCATTCCCTGAGAAAATTTATTATTAATTAAGCTTAATACAAAAATAAATAAATAAATAAACACGTTTTAGGGGGTGCCCATTTCAGTTGCATTCTACAAGATTTTCATACGTAATGGATGTGTATACAGTTATTTACTAATGGATGATAATTTTTAAGGTTCAAAATGTTACTACTAATTATAGATTCAGAGTGAAGAAAAGGGGGTTCATATACAATCATCCTGTATTTCTAGGATAAATAAGTCCAGTTTAGAGAGCATTCCAGAGTTCCCTACAAAGTAAATATGGTTCGAGGTCCTGGCCAGGTCTGAATTTAGAGCGGTGAGAGTTCTCAAATGATATCCATTTGAGATAGATGGATTATGTGAGACAGTATAATTATGAAATAAAAGTAGTGATGGACTCCTGCTTTGTACTCGTAAGTGTTGAAATTTAATTAACATTTTTGCTCTTTTTTTCAAATATATATGCGTGTGTGTGTGTGTGTATATATATATATATATATATATATATATATATATATATATATATATGTGTATGTGTGTGTGTATGTGTGTGTATATATATATATATATATGTATGTATGTATGTATGTATATAGTATATGGGAGGATCGTACATGCTTGTGTTATTTTAAATGTTCTTTTCTACTTTTACAAATACTTATTTCCAGCTTTTCCTAACCTAACCTGGAGTGAATTTGCCTACCCATTTTTAACACTGACTGTAACTCTCTCCCTCTGAATATGTAACGAAAATAAATACAAGTAATATTTATAACATTGATCAACCAAATCGTTACTTACTGTGAGTAAACTCGCATTCATGTAGTCTGAATAGGGGTCATCGTTAATTTTCTGCAACACAACTCTTGTATCATCATCTACGTTAAATTAGGACAATAAATTATGTAGTAGTACAGCTGTAGAAAGCAAAAGCACATCGAGGAAATAAAATGCAAGAGAGAAATAATAAAATTTCAAAACTCAGAAAGAAATCAGAGTTGGTTAGAAAAGTTGGTCATCTTTTTGTTTTACAATTTTTTTTTTTTTTTAATTTCAATTCTTCCTGAATGTTAAAATTTTCAGTTTTTTCCATGCATTTTATTCCTTGAACTCGTTTCTTTCCACAAGCGTAGTCCTCCATATCGGCAAATCAGATATAAATAACGATATAAAATTGAAAACAGTACCACGATTGACTGGTTTATATACTAAATATGCATAATGAAAACCCATATACGAAGCAATTTCATCAGCACATTCTGAATACATTGTATTTTTGGCCTTTGTAGTGAAAAGAGCAGTCCTAACGACATAAATACTATTACAAATTATGTTAGAAAAGTTTTCATTGTTTATAAATGCTTGTAGAAGTGAGTTATACTTACATGGTAAATTATTCTTATATCTATTCTTTTTCTTATTCATTGGGTGCATTCCGTAGGAAGATGATTTTCCACAGTCCTTTAGAATCAGCTGCAGTAAGCAAGAAAATGTATTTTTATGAATTTTGATGACCAACTTTTATGTGTGTCGTGTTTATGGTAAATCCTAAGTACGCAATTTAGTTAGGGGCTAGTTAGTGGCTGGTTTAATATATGGCTATTATATTCTGAATAAAAATTTGGATTAAGAAGGGAATTATCATATTATTAAATGAATATGATCGATTATTTATTAATAATGAAAATTAAACACTTCATATCGAGATGCAATGTTTATCTACCTGAAATTCTTCCTTAGAATTTGGGGAATTGATGAGACTATTTATAAATTGTTCAAGAAATTCCTCAGATTCAGAGCAGTTAACGTTTGAGTACACCGCAGTCGCTTTTGGTCCAGGATTCTCGAGGGTAGGTGTTTGGTCATTCACAAACAAGACCGTACCGGTGGCGGTCGAACCTGAGAGTTCCTGGCATAAAAAAAATACAAATAGAGTTCAGCTAGGCATATTTGCGATGTAATATATTTAAAATGTTTTCTTAATGACTTATAGTCAAAGAAGCCAGATAAATCTTACATTATATACAATTATTGCTAATAACAACTGTATTTTTTCATATATACAGCTAGGCCTGTATATAGGCCTATATAATTGAAATTAAAATACTGATAAATAATATAAAATTGTGCAACACAATACCTCAGGAGTTTGTGTACTTGCTAAGAGTGGCCTTGCTGGTAAGCCAGTCAAATACTTATTGTTCTCATGTTGTGAAGACTGCGGAGACCCTGTAAAATTTAAATCTTATATGTTATTAAACAATTAAAAAAAGCTAGGAGGAATGATCAATTAAAAAATTTCTGTCTTAATGTTATTCATTAATCACTAAAAAAGAGTGGAGTGATCAAATATCAAAGGAGATAATAATTATTTAAACGTCTGCTATGGCAATAACCTTAATATTTCAATGAGATACTTCGGACAGGACATTGCATGCTGTTGACTGTATATTTAAGGTACGGGTTTGAAAAATAATATACTACATATTTTCCAGATCTAAATGATAGACTGGTCAGAAGCAACCGTAGATTTTAAAGGAATAATTTTTTTTAAGAATTTTAAAAAGAACATAAAATATTGAAATGAATGGAGCACTTTTTGTATATTTTAAAGGTGTTCCAGATAATTATTTCTGATTAAATAACTACTGAAATAATACAGACTTGTAAATAAATACTTGCAAATACAAACTTATAATAAAGTTTCACCTTTAGAGATATCCACTATATTCAATAGGAATTTAACAGACGGTGGAAGTTGTGTGGAAGTAAAGACTTAAATTTTGGAGTACCAAAGGAAACCATAATTACACAAATTTTCTTTGCCAAATAGAATTTTAGATCAACTTTCAGTTCATTTTATCAAAGGAATTAATAATTTTGGAGGCGACTATATCTATATATAAAAATCATATACGTACTTTTATGAATATATTTTTTCTGATATTTCTTTCTCAGTCTGAAAATGAAACATTTGTATTTAGAAAGTCTTCATTAAATTGAAAAAAAAAAAAACCAACAGTTTTAATTGCAGTGTTCAATATTAAACGCAGTTCATTCTTTTTAAAATGTGCGATTGTTAAGGATTACTTTTATATCCTAAAAGAGAAATCTTGAAAGATTATTAAATTTTTATGAAAAAAAATCATACTAAAATATCATTACTTACATAACTATAATAAGGAGTAGAACCAATATAATTCCTACAGTTATTAGAGGAATTGCATACATCTGGCCATCTCCTGCGCCTACGTCTGTCGTAGATAAGAAACTCGTGGTTGAAACTTTCCTTTCATCTAAAAACAAAAAGGTTACTGTAAGATCCTCACACGATTCCAGTGCTGCCACGCGAAATCATGTTGCGCACATTTTTGTTTTTTAAAACTTTTTAAATACCCTGTACCTGATATTGTTCAACTTGTACAGTATTACTGTAAATGAATGTTTGTTTTGAAAATGGAAACACAAATGTGGATGAAGAAAAATTTGAAGATATGAATATTCCTTTTTAAATATATATCCTAAGCACAAACATACCATAAAGAAATGTAGGGGAATAACACGACGAAATACGAAACGACGAAATTCGAGATAGATTATAACATGTTTCAATCAGAAAATATTTTACTGTATTATGTTATTAAACAGATTAATTAATCAAATTCTACTCGTTTTTCTGCAAAATATAATATATATATATATATATGGTTACCTCATTTTTTCATTTGTTTCGTTTTCTCTCTCTCGTCTTGCGCGGAATATCTCCTATACAAGCGTCGTTCTTTACGTTATTTATACTGCATGTTCTTTGCAGTTGAATGTATATATATATATATATATATATTATATATATATTATATATATATATATATATTGTGTTGGTAAACAGTTGAATTTCGTCAATTTCGATCGGGGTTTTTTTTTCACATTTTTTTCAAAACACGACGAATCTACGAATATGGACGACGGATTGCGAAACTGTAGGTAGTAAAAGATTGACGACGAATCTGCGAAACGACGAAATTCAAAACGACGAATTTTGGGGTATTCCTGTATATATTTGTGGTTGGAAGGGGGGCGGGATGTAGGCGCACAGGTAGGCGTATATGTCGTATTCCAGAGTCGAAGCGGAAATGAGTGTGAGACCACTGCTATTTACCAAAGTTTTATTCAAAGTAATGTGAAATGTGTTCCTTAATCCTTATAAGCGTATTTATTATTATTATTATTATTATTATTATTATTATTATTATTATTATATCTTCTTAATGCCAGTTGAGCAAAGCCTGTCTCCAAAATTGAACATCGCAAAGTCAAGATCGTGAAGAAAAAAGTGTATAAGCTTTCAATGCATATAAACACTATTGCACTCGTAAAGTACATTCTTAACAAGGTCCGAAGATGTTCAGATGTACTTGAACGAAACGTCAGCAGCAAAAGGAATGGAGAAACCGTTGGAGAAAGAAGAGACTTACCTCATTTTTACACCTAATTAAGAATTATCATTAGCATTATTATTTTAGAGCACCCTTTCTGTCAAGAAGAGAATCGTTCCATCAACTTTCGACTTACTAACAGCGTACTCTTTACATGGCCTACTTCACTTTTAGCTGACTACATTCAGACCTATTTTCTGCAACGTTTTAAGATAGACATTGTGAACAGTTTTTAGACTGATCGATTAAAGCGTAGAAAATATTGAAGCTGATAAAGGATTTAATTATTAATTAAGTACGAGTTTTGGTAGCACTTATTATTATGTAATGTGTATTCTTATACTGCGTTCACCATAGCTGCGTGTACAAAGGTTACAATTTAAACACTACTTTAAACAATAAGCCATATCTGTCTACTGAACCGTAGCACCACCCTACGACCGTCCATGATGTGATAAGCGCCCATACTCACTTTCATTTGGAGATATAAATAAAGTTATTAATCTTGTTGTATATCTTAACTCAAAACATAACAATAAACACTCAAAATAAAACGCATGAAATTACCTTTTTATGAACTGAAATACAGTTTCACTGATGCAGCAAGTGGATAAATATCGTAATAATGTTTATAATAGATTTATTCAATATATAAAAAGAATTGAATTGAAGGTCATTAGCTTCAATGTCAAACTGTCTGAAGTATATTTAAGTTTTCCTTTTTTAATGTGCCCGAGGAAAAAGACAGAACCGTTTCAAACTTGCAGGTTTCGACTAGTTTAATAACCTTTGTGCTGATCGTTCGGAGCAAATGTACACAGTCACACTCGAGACCAACAGTTAAATGTTCAAGATAGCTTATCATTACGTGAAGAACACTTCCTCCAAAAGGAAGTCGTACGTCTTTTCTTCTTTTATTTGCAACTGACACCATTTGATTGATGCCAAAGAAAAAAGAATAATTTTTAAATTATTCAAGATCATCAATTTTGTTTCGTGTAATTTCCCTTCAAATTCTAATGAAAATTAGCTGCAGTCTGCGGCAGAAGAGAAAACAAAGACTTTAAATAAATAAATAAATAAATAGCAACCCGTCAAAATTATCAGGATGACATTGACTCCGATCAAAGTTCAATCAACTGCTTTACCAATACCTGAAAATTGAACATTCGTATCATTTCTCCTTTAAATCCTGATTCAGGATGTTCTTTGATTCGTTTCAAGGAAGGAAGCGTCAACATTTTATTTAAATCTTAAAAATTAAACTTACTTTTGTGATCGTAATAATATAGGACGACGCCTATTTTCACGGGATCTTTGTATCTAAAATAATCCAAAGACTGGGAATATTCTTGTTTTTCGGAATCGAGCGTCTACAAAATAAATACAAAATAAAAATTATTCGTCAAAATTCCTGAAAAAACGAAATTTAATTTTTATGTATTTTCCAAAGAAATTTATGTTTCGAAATGAAATAATAAATACAAGTTTTTTAATTCTTATCAAATTACATACGAGTATACTGTACTTTACTCATACCATATTCTTTTTAGTTGATAAGGTGCTAATTGTTTCCGATTCAATCATTGTTGGGTTAAAGGTTTGAAAGGAACTGTCATTTACCGTCTCGCGTATCTCTATGACTCGAAGATCCCTAAATACGATATGATGTCAATAAAGAATTATATTTATAACGTTGATTAACGTCACTCTTAAACAAAACTATTTTGAACATTTAAGATGAAATTACAAAAATATAAATTATATTTACGAATTTTCTTTGCCAAGAACGTAGAAATTCGAAATTGTGATCTTGTAGTCGGAGTACGAAATATAGTCAGAGATTTGAGGCAGAGTGAATGTCGAAAAATTGGTTGAAGGACATTTTCCAATTTTGTTTTCACAAGAAATTTCAAAATTGAATTCTTGCCCTGAAGCCAAATTCTCAAACTGGAAAACGAAAATGTTAATCTTTGATGTAACTTCATAAAACTTATATTTTATAATAGTTTACACATTTTTTCATATATAAAGAGGTTAATCCATATATCCTCCTCGTGTATATATATATATATATATATATATATATATATATATATATATATATAAAATGACTTCGTTGCAACACCTCTTCCCGTAGATCAACGAAGTTAATCGAACTCAGGTCTCTGCAATATTTGGATGGGTGACCGTCCTGTGCCTCCAGATAATGTAATAACCCGTGATTCAGATCACACTAAAGTTGTAGGTCCTCTCTATTATATGACCTTTGCCATTACGAAGGCGTTTATACAACTTCCTCAAAAAAACATACACACACAAAAAGTATATATATTTCTTAATTAATTAATGTACATGGTGTTTCAGGTCGACCCTATTAGTTACGGAATTACTATGACAAACTTCAAATACCAAATACAAAGTACAAATTGGCCGGAATTTGTAGTTTGTATTTGGTATTTGAAGTTTGTCATAGTAATTCCGTAACTAATATGAAGTGTTTCTTTTCTATATTTCTTGGGTCGACCTAAAACACCCTGTAAGTTAATAGAAGAAAAGACATTTTACATTGGTTCACAATATTCATATATAGAAACATTTATATTACGAGTACCACTCGCCAGCACCAAGTAGGGATCGTTGAACACAAATATATTTCTATCAAAACTATTGAATACCTAAAAAACCATCCAATTTTGCAATCCGAGATCAGTGTTATTGCAATGATCACCCATTGTCATCGTCTTGTTTTGCAATGAATGATCATATATATGATCATATTATGATTTTTTTAAAGTTAAGTTGCGTTAGGTTAGGTTACATTATGGCCGGTTACGTTAAGATTGGTTAGGTTAGGTCTGATTAGGTTTGGTTAGGGATTTTCATTGAAAACCTAAAATGCGTTTTAATAACTGAAATCCATATAATTACAAAAGATGAAACCTCAACATTATGAAATTCGATTTTGTTCACGTAATGACTCCTTTTCCAAATAAATTAAGGTTGCCCGCAAAATTAAATAGCTAAATTATATATATATATATATATATATATATATATATATATGCTGAAAATAACCACGAAGGAAAAAGGAAACACAGAATGGTGTTCAAGCGCTTTCGTCCAATGACATCCTCAGGAGGAGAATACAAATTTATAAGAAAAAAACTACCAGAATTTTAGCACTTTACCCTTCTTGTCTAAATCCATTCTGAATGAATTCAAGACAACAGGATGAAGCGAAAAAAGTCCCTGGCTAATGTAAAAATTATTTGTAAGTTGAATAATGGCAGACACAAGATTATTTCTATTAACAATGTTGCTTGAGTGAAACAAAATTGAAGCGTTATTCCAATCAATACAGTGGGATAACTCTGACAAATGGACGAAAAGGGCACTGGACGACTGTCCCGTTCTAACGGAATATTGATGCTGTTTTACACGCGTTCAAATCCTTTCCCGCCTGTCCAATGTAAAATGAATCATATTGTTTACAACCAATTTACGAACCAATTACAACCAATTAGACGAAAACGCTTGAGCACTAGTCTGTGTTTCCTTTTTCCTTCGTGGTTATTTTCATCATAAATATTATTCACGTGTTACTTTCGTGAAATAAATTTCATATATATATATATATACCTTTCAATTCATGTAAACAATTAATTATTTTCCACAATACCATATTCTATTATTTAAATAATGGGGTTAACCTAGATGGGATTAACCTAGATAGGATTAACCTTGAATAATCATTTAAATATAGCACAGTAAACGCTCAGTTAATCCTACGTGGCAGTTGGGTGGTTTAAAAGACATCTTTGAAACTAGTTTTCTTGGCCTTGCGGATGAGGTAGGTATCTGTCGGAGAGCCTGGTGTAGGAAAGTCAGTGCAGGAGCAGTGTGAGGCTGCAGCCCTAGGTTTCAGGGTTCAAACCCTCATTTAGTGCTGCCTGCACTTATGTACCCTATCACCAAGTGCTCTTCGTAACGAGATTACTCACATTATATTTATATATATATATATATATATATACAGGGTGTTTCAGGAGGAAAGGTCAATACTTCGGGAGGTGATAGTGTCGGTCATTGTGAGAAAAAAAGTTCATATGAACATGTGTCTAATTCTGAATGGTTACGGAGATAGAGCTGTTTGAATCTACAAATACAAAAGCATTGTTAACGGTAATCAAGAAAGAGAAACCAATTACTGTTTCTAACATTTAATGTTTAAACATTGGCATTTTGAATGGTATCAGATACAGAAATGACAAATTTGTTACAGCTTACATTACAGCTTACATGGTTCAAGGTTATAGGGGAGGGAAGGGGTAGGAAGAGCCGCGCGCGCATCAGATTCAAACAGCTCTATCTCCGTAACCATTCAGAATTAGACACATGTTCATATGAACTTTTTTCCCACAATGACCGATACTATCACCTCCCGAAGTATTGACCTTTCCTCCTGAAACACCCTGTATATATATATATATATATATATATATATATATATATATATATATATATATATATATATCAGTAAGGTTTCATAAAAGACTGTTTTAACATTTTCCAAACTAATGCTCAAGCCTGTAAATCCTCACTTTACAAGAAATCCACTCTGCCAATGTATCATTGTTGCATTTCATGGTGTTGCTTTTCTGAGACTGTTCATTTTCTCTCCCCAAAAAGTGACAGCCAACAAAGCCAACTTGCTTCAGAGGAACTCGGATAAGAACTTCAAGAGCGTTTATTTCCTGAGAAGCTTGCGGCGGCGTTTTATGTTCTGTTAACGATAATTAACATTTATTAATATAAGTGCTCTATGATATTACGATGGAAGAAAAGTGTTATTTGTGATGTAATACGTAATTACCTCAGGGCGGTTTATGTTGATCAATAATTTGGTTATTAATGGGTGTTATACACCGTAAATCTACAAAAACGTTTGATAAATATTTTTATAACAAATAAAGGGTGTTCGGAAAGTCACTGTGCACTTATATTTATTTAATAGCATACAATAGTATAACATTGCATATATGATAGAGGTTATGGATGGGACCATCAGAACTTATAAAAGGTGTTGAAAACTAAAAAAAATAATAATAAAATAATAAAAAAATAATCTAAAAAATATAAATATAAAAATATAAAAAACATTAATTATATAAGTGCACAGTGACTTTCCGAACACCCTGTATAATAAAGTCAGGACTCCTTTGGAACCGCGATCCTCAACCTTTTATGTCTGATACCCATTTCAGTCATTGCAACATCCGAGACGCCAACACCCAAAATCTAACATAACTTAGCTAAATCAAAGGAAATATACAGGGTGTTCGGAAAGTCACTGTGCACTTATATAATTAATGTTTTTATATTTTTATATTTTTATATTTATATTTTTTATATTATTTTTTTATTATTTTATTATTATTTTTTTTAGTTTTCAACACCTTTTATAAGTTCTGATGGTCCCATCCATAACCTCTATCATATATGCAATGTTATACTATTGTATGCTATTAAATAAATATAAGTGCACAGTGACTTTCCGAACACCTTTTACTTTTAGTGCGATTAAAACCTAAAAATTTATATATTTTACATTCAGAATTAATGAAAAAAGATTAAAAAGTACATATTTACATATTTATTTAGGCATATTAATATTTTTCACGAAAAATATAAAATTTAGCACTGTAGGTTCCGACGACATCAAAAAAATTGCTCAGTGACCCCATTTGGGGTCGTCATCCCTAGGTTGAAAACCGCTGCACTGGAAGGTGTAAATAAACAAAATTTATTTGCGATTCTAAATACTCACGATAACACGGAAGAGAAAACTTCGCTGACGCTAAATTATTCTTCTCAGACTGGTAACTGCGTCCTGTTCTGTCGAAGTTCTCCAGATATATCAAAACCTTTGCTGTATACTCAGTATTTGAATGAAGTTCAGGAAGCACACCTGGAAAAGGTGTTAAGAACTTTAGTAATTTACTCATTAAAAGAGATTTTGATGCTATAACTTCGTCTGAATTAGAAAGGTATCAGACTGATGATTCTGTTCTTATTTAAGTAAGTCATTTTACGCAAAGAACTCATTAATGAAAAAATGAAATAAAAGTAACTTAATTGAAACCAATAAATGTTACAAAAATTTATTACATTTAAATACTTTTTACCTTTTCATATAATTAAACCCTAAATCACAATACTGTTCTTCTTCAGATCGTCAAGAAAACTTATTTAATGATCTACTTTTTCTAATGTTAGTTTCGTTCTTACACTCTAAACTTTCATCCGGTTTGATGTTTTCACATCTAGACCATGTAGGGTAATAACTGCCTTCATTCCTTCCCAATTTTACTTCATAAGAGGAAATATTGAGGCCATAGTTATCTCCTTCATCTGCGACTGGATCCCATTTCTGGAAAGTGACTACCACTTTCCCGTCATTCCTTAAGGACACATTGGGTGGACGATTGAAATAAGGAAAGGTGAGGTCAGTGGCTGCGAACGAAAGACGGTAATATTAGATACAATGTGTTGTATAAGTTGTAAATTTGTTGTCATACGTGTCTTATTATTCAATTTATTTCATTATTCTTTTTACAAAAATATACAAGTTTACGCGGATGAATATATTATTTTCATTATTACAACACATACTAAATATAATAGCAAAGTGTCTTTAGCAAACGAACGAACTTTACAGTTTGAAATCTACTATTTAGATATAATTATAAGTTGTTTTATATAAATACATAAGACTAGAGAGAACTTACGAACTAAAGGAGACATTAATTTTACAAATTATTAGATTATAACTTAAAAAGGTTTTCATTTGTAATAAGTTATTATACTTTTAGATAATTGATGTTCCTCCACATGTGCTTAAATTGGACATTCGATAATTTCTGTATGAGTATGAAATTCCTTCATAGGATTTATAATAAATCTGTATATCTTGTGTAATACACGTTAATTGTATTATTATAATAAAACAAAGGCAGGAGAGGAGAATGGGACGTCTAACATTTGGGATAGGAATGTGATTATTAATATTTTCATTGTTTCAATAACTTTTTACTTGCTTTAAGAAACGTGAGTGAGCATTCAGTGATTTTAATTCAATAGACGGATTATTCCATCATTCCACCGTTAAATAAGTGTAAGAATTTGTGCTACTCTTGTGCTACACTTGTGCTACGCTTGTGAGAACTAAAAACTAAATAGTCTTAGCATCCTCGCGGAACAAAGACCTTTCCAGCGGTATAAGAATGAGTACCCTACGTTAAACTGTTTCCGAGAAAAAAGCAGGACAGATAGAATCCCAAACAGAAGGACAGAAAAAGCGTTTTTATTATTATTGAAGACTAATGATATAGCCAGATGTACTCCCATATACAGTTATGTTGTATGTGGGTTGTTGATAGAATAGACAAAAGTATACCGTTTTAAGTGTACTTATAGAGGGGGAGAAAATTTAAGTGTCAAAGATAAACGAGAATTTTGAGTTTGTAATCTATGTTTTTAATATGCTGCTGAAAAGATAGCTTCTTATTCAGCACGACTCTGAATACTTTATAAATATAAATAAAATATAAATAAAATATAAATAATAAATAAATGCTGGTAATTATAAACTATATTATAACCGGCTTTGAATATTGGAAAATTCTTGCCTTTATTAAATCCCCTGAATAAGGGATGAATTCAATATTATTTACAGCTAATTTCTTGTAAAAATATTATTATTCTTTGTTTTTTAGTTATTCTTTATTCTTTAGTGTTATTCTTTATTTTTTTAGTTTCTATTATTTCTTAGAATCGTCTTTGTATTCCTCAAATTTGTTGTTGTGATTCACAGATCTTGTTTTTTAATTGTTATTTCATCTGTTTCTGTAAGTGTTGTATATTTCTTGCGACAGTGTATCTTACCTTTCTTTATCTGTTCAGAGACTTTGTTTTTGTTGGATGGCGTGGAAGATAATTTTATTTAGTCTGAGTTTAGTTTGTCTTTCTTTGCGTCATATTTATTGTGATAAGACGGCAGATTTTATTCCGTTTCCGAATATTTGAGAAATTTACACATTTATGTGGTTTATTCGTTCCGAAACTTCTGATTGATAAATAATTATTTGCTTTTATTTTGAATTTATACGTTTTTATACAAATCTCTTCTACGAACCTCCGAGAATGAGTAAAATTTCGATTTATATAGTAAGTAAATACGATATTTGTTTAGAATTTTCGAAATTCTTTGACTTAAAACAGAGCCAACGCAATTATATAACGTTCTAACGGTTTTTAAATTAAAATTGAAGTATAATTTCACTTTGACAAAATAATATCGTCCACATTATGAAAACACTTCGAAAACTAAAAGAAACATGGGTAACGGAGCTTCCCAGAGTTGAAAACACGTATGCGGACCTCGGTGAAAATTAACTAGTTGTAGTGGATATAAATTCTTAATTATTTCTTTTATGTAAGTTTCCGTTAGGATTATGATGGAAATCTCTATTCCGAGCATTTAATGATATATTTAATAGGTATTCAGAGTCAGTAAGCTTATTCTAATAGTCAGAGTTGTGCTTCTTTTCAGGTAGTTTAACCTTTTTCGAAACCGGCGGGGGTCATGGGACGGAGGGTATCTACAGCTTTACGTGGGATTCGAACTACAGAGCAATATATCATCTGGACGCACAGGGTGGTCACCCATCCAACTACTCCCCAAACCCAATGTCATTTCCCCGATCGACTGGGAGCGGTATTGTGACAATGGCCACAACGTAGCTAGTTCAGAATAAGCACCATGAATTTATTATTGAAATTTGGATGATTTGAACTTAAATCTTAATGCCAAAATAATCGCTCTCACAAACAATATGTAACATGATTAAAAGTCTTCTTCATATTCATGTTTAGCTTTCAATACTTCTAATAGGCTTGAAAGTTTGATGAAATGTGTATTAGGATGTGATAAGTGTATGACAACATTAATTAATGTTTAAACTATAAAACTATTTCTAATGAGATAACGATCTATCTGTCTATTTGTGCATAAATCTATCTACATATCTATAAATATTTACTTACTTTCATTACAGGAGAGACCCTCGTAGCCAAACGAGCACGAACATCCGTAAGGCTTCGGCAGCCAGAACACTAGTCCCTTACAGTTTCTTTTATTATCGTCAGTGCTTTGCCCATGGTGGTGCGAAGAACAACTAAATTGGCACTTTGAACCAAAATGATCCAACGGGCATCCTGTCAAAAACAAAAAGAGGTTTCTGTGCTAATACTGGTAACCAGAGGTGCAGATGGTCGTGTATGCTAATAACATTGTTACGAGAAAGAAATTTAGCTGTCAGAAAGAAATTGGGACAAAGAATTAAAAGAAAGAAAAGGAAACCAAAAAGTGGATTAAAAAACATATTTATAAAAAATCCTATTTAAAAGTAAGGTATAGGGTAGGGTATAGGGTGATGATTAAACGGAATTAAAATATTTAATAAGTTTTGCCTTTAAGAGGGGAGTATCCTGACAGAAAGGATTTCCTACTTTCTTCAGGTTACAAGAAAGAAAAAATTTATTTACACTTACGCTGGTAATAAAAGTGAAAACAACCTTACGTAAATGAAATAAAATTTGTGGGGAAAATGGCAGTTTACCACCTTAATGTATAGCCATAGTTCACAACTTTTATTGGCTCAAAGCACCCCAATGCCATCTGTTTTGCTTTCGCGCCACCACGGAAGATTTTCATCTTCCACCCTTCAACATCCAGTCTCCTCACCCAAGAACGCCAACACTTAACCTTAAACTGATCCTATATAATTTCCATATAGACGGAATAATTCGTGAATGTTTGTTTCATTTGTAATTTCCATATTTTCAATAATTTTTGAATTTTCAGTTATTACTTTTGTTATTTTAATAATTTCGCGGCATCCCAACGAGACATCTAAACCCCGATTTGGAAACGCTGATGTAGAAGCATGAAACACCTCAAGAAAATCTGTGTATCCTGTCATTTATTTTTTTTAGAACAAACATTTCTTCATAGACTCTATGGAACAAAAGTCCAAAATTTGTTGCCAAATAGTATTTACGAGTCGGTTCCTATTTAGAAAAGAAAAAAGGATAAGGTTTTAAATAAGTAATTTACACTATTTATTCCAATCTGTAAATAGAGGAAGCAGTGGTCGATGTATCGTTCGCTTTATTTGAATGTTTGTCATCCACTTTCCATTCCTTTATTCGACAAAAACTGTTTTATTCTGACTCGATATACAAGCCATTAGACTTACACAAAATGTTATCTAAGAATATTATGTGGAAATAATTAAACTGTTCAACAATGATTTTGTCTCAGGCAAAGTTTTAGATTATTATTATAGAGTGTTTAACGCTGATTACAAAAATGGTCTTATTATTTTCCTATCACGTACAGTTTTTGAGAAATTTCCATTTTTTGTTTTGGAAAAAATATTAAATTTCTGTAGTAAGAGCAGTTAATTTATTTTATTATCTCGCAACTCTGACCACATGTGATGTTTGTCTCATTACGTCGTGTGTATTGCTGCTCTTATAGTGTGTGACGTTAATATTTTTTAATATTTTGTACAATATTTAATTAATTATATCCAATATACAATATTATACATATTATATATGTTACGGTTTTTTGGCGAAATTGGTCTTTTTGCAAATTCTCCGGTCAGTTTGCAAAGAAACCAAAACAATAGTAATTTTACAGAATGACCTTAAATGTTTAATCATTTTGCAAAAACACAAAAATCGGTCAGTTTGCAAAATCTCTTGTTCTAATATTGTAGAACCTTCTAGCTCCTAACCTAACCTAACCTAACCTAACCAACAGTGTCATTGTGGTTAGGCTAGGTTAGGTTAGGTTAGGTTAGGTTAGGAGCTAGAAGGTTCTACAGTATTAAAACAAGAGATTTTGCAAATACACCGAAAAGATTATTGGTGATTTTGCAAATTGACCTTTGTGTGTTTTTTTCGCAAATTGACCGATTTTTGTGTTTTTGTAAAATGCTCAAACATTTAAGGTCATTTTGTAACATTACTATTGTTTTGGTTTCTTTGCAAACTGACCGGAGAATTTGCAAAAAGACCGATTCGAAAAAAAACCGTAAAATATACAATAACTGCATAATCTTTTTTAAGATTTCATAGAAACTATGCGTGATACGCCAAAATGAATAACATTTTCGGAATCAGCAGCGTCGACTTCATATAGACCAACTTTGTTTGTTGCTGAGACAGAATAAAAGTAAAAATTTATTGTTCAGTGTTACAAATAGAAAATGAAAAGTTAGGAATGACGATGAAATGTAACGAAGTCATAAATTCAACCTTTGTACGCGTTACATTTAAAAGAAGTCTTACTTTTTTCACAATTGACACCGTGAAATCCTGGTTTGCAAATGCAGGCCCCGAGTAAAGGGTGACAAACACCTTCGTTGTCACATTTTCCGCAGGTTTTGTCGCAAGATTTGCCATATTTGTCATTTGGACACTCTGAAAATATGAACGTATAAAGAGACAACCTAAGTCGCGTTATTATATACCTTTACTTAATCGTTTTAATTAAACGTTGTACTACTTTATATATTGTGTCCATTAGCTTAAGTAAAACATATTACAAACACAGCTTTACAATGATGAATGGAGGGATGCAATGATCTGTATAAAGAATGCAAGAAAAATGTTAAAGGAGTAGGAAAAGGAGTAAAATCTGAGTACATGAAGACTTGATAAAGAAGATGAATGAACAGGTTGGGGTAAGAGAAAGTTATTTTGGAAAAAAGTGAGGAAGGGAAAAGGTCATGCAGTCTCGTGAAAAGACTGGTAATAGGAAAGATAAGAATGGCAACGTGTTAATGCAAAATAAGCAAATACACTAGAGATTTATGAGAGTTTCGTGAACTGGTGGTGGTATATGAACGGGAAGCACATGTGAAAGCAGTTGGTTCTGGTGGAGTATGTAGAAGTGTATACTAGAGAAAAGAAGACATTAAATTAGAGGAAGTTGAATGAACAGTATGCAAAATGAAGAAAGGGAAGTAAAAGGGAATTGATGAGATATGTAGTGAAGTTGAAATTATAATTAAATGTGAAAAAATGTGAAATAAGATGAGAAATTTAAGAAGAATGATGTTTAAAGCAATTGATCATATGTAAACTGATGATTTTTGGGATAGATGTCATTGGAAATGACAACAGCAGAGGCATGCTGGCATCGTCATGTGGAGAGAGTAATAGTGAAAGAATTGTAAAAAGTGTGTATAATAGTACGTGCGTTGATGAGAGAAGTAAAGGAAGACTGCATAAAAGTTGGAGGGATGTAATGAGAAAGTGTAGGAGTAAATTTGAAGTAGATATGCGTGTGGCACGAGAGTTAATGACGAACAGAAAGAAGAGAATTAGCTTGTGAGGTGTGTAAATGAGACACTGGTCTCATATGAGGTACTACTAGAGTTATACATCCCATTTTTTTAGAATTGGACAGTACTCCTAACCGTTTTAGGATATGGGGGTACCTAATTCCTGGTGGAGTGTTATTGGTTTAACTAATTTTCATTCCGAGTTCAGGCGTCGTGTGGTTTTAGGTAATACAGTATATGTATATGTTACACACAGATCCTGCATGGAAAATTAAGTCCACTATTATCCGAATAAGTAATGTTAAGTGAAAAACACTATAGCTTTTTCCTTTCATGATGTCCGACGTGGGCATCGGGTCACTCACAAAGCGGCTCTAAAATATAGTATCCCTCATCAGCTCTCTGCCAAGCAGATAGGATTCAGCTTTGGGAGAGAATCTAAGGTTTAACCCTTTCACTCACTGGGTAGACAATCGTGTAGCTGAAAAATAAACCATATTGATTCTGATATAACCACACATAAAGGCAAATTTCTTTTTTACCCTATGTCATAATTCGTGAGCGAAAGGGTTAAAACAGCCTTCCCCCATTACATTCAGAACCTCAGTATAAGCAAGAAACTCGGTGCATTTACGTCGGATTGAATACATCAAAGAAAAGGCGGGTAACTATTGTATTTTTAGCCAAAAACCAAAACTTAAACTTCAACTGGGAAAATGAGCGTCCACTTTTCAAGGTACTTAACACATCCGTTTAGCCCACATCGAGCGAATATCATGAAAAAGAAAAACTAGAGTGTTTGTCATTTACAATTACTTATTCGAACTATTGTGGATTTAATTTTCCCAGGAGAGTTCCTTCTTCTATGCACGGTGTGTGTGTGTAACATAAAAGTTTCTCAGTGAACCATTCTAGGTTCTATCATATATATATATATATATATATATATATATATATATATATAAGCAAACAACCACAGAGAAAAGGAAAAAGAAACACGAAATCCGAGCGCTTTCGTGATATATTCATATCTCGCTTGTGTATTTAATTCATTTACTTTGTAAAATCTGCCTATTACTTGTTTTTCCCCGAAGATGTGAATATATCACGAAAGCGCTCGGATTTCGTGTTTCTTTTTCCTTTTCCCTGTGGTTGTTTGCTTATTAATAAGATCACGTGTTATTCTGTGATTTTACTGCATATATATATATATATATATATATATATATAACTGAAATATACAAGAACGGTGTGAAAACACTAAAATCAATTAAAATTCAAGAGTTATAAATATTAAAAAACTAATTACTTTTTTTTACTTTTTGGATTTTAATCGATTATATATATATATATATATATATATATATATACACACACACCTTGGGTTTTTGGGTTTTTGCTAACGACCGAATAATTCATTCTCACGAAGGTCAAGCTTGTCACTCCACCTTAGACCTATATTTTAACGTGGAATCCCAATCACGCCCCACCACCAGCCCGGCGTCTTAACCACTAGGCTACCCAGGGTACCCATTTATCTACCAACCCATTTTTACCAACCAACTAACCAACCGTCATCGTGTCTCGATCCAGGAGCCGATGAATTTGTAGTCAGCGATGCTAACCACTACACCATATATATATATATATATATATATAGAGAGAGAGAGAGAGAGAGAGAGAGATAACTAAATAAATAAATAAATAAAGAAAGAGGTAAATAATTTATGATAACCTATTTTAAATAATCCAAAGACAGAACAGCAATTTTACATTTATCCTAATAGGTAATGATATATTCTAAATTGCATACACTGAAACATACATAAGTACCAAGTGAATACCTGCCGACAGAGGAAAGATCGTAAATGTACCCTTCATAAGTCATTACGGACGTACCTCTAATCATTATTTCAAAATAAAACGAATTAACGTTTAGCCAATTTTCATCAAATTTATAATTTTCTCCTTTACTTCCAGCAAAGTAAATTCCCATATCAGTTTCTTTCAGACGTTCAAATGTCAAGGGAATCGTTTCATCAGGATTAGAATAGCTATCGTATTTCCACTGATCAGGAAGCCTCCTTTTGAACACTTTGTGAGAATATGATGCCTTTGGAAAATTCACAGTTAAGGGCTGGTTCAAAACTCCTCTGTATGTTAAATTATCAGCTGTGTATGAAACTGAAAAATAATTTGATAATTGCATAAATAAATCTTGAAAATAAAAATAAAATTGGTGAAGGTTCAGTATTTGAATCATGGGTCCAAATGTTATCACATAATTTATTTTTCTGTACCTTCTGCGGGATTTGCAACCCCAGCTACATCTGTGAATGGATATTTTCCCAAACAATTGAAAACTCTTCGATTTTCAATAGCAGGAATATCCATTGTAGTTCTCTTCATCGTTGTTTCGTATTTTTGATCTAAAAAAAAAATGTTATTATTAACAATGTCCGAAATTACACAAAAGCAAAATATTTACTTAAATAAAATAAGAAATATAAAAATACTCTTAATGGTCAGCCACTGGCTGTTCGGCACAATAATAATAATAATAATAATAATAATAATAATAATAATAATTTATAGGTTAATTTTGAGTGACCTATACGTGTAAAGTGCGTCAAACGGTAAATTTCACCTGAATGAAGGAATAGGTTGGGCATGACCACTTTCGATATTATATATATATATATATATATATATATATATATATATATATATATTTTTATTTTTTTTTATTTATTCAGGAATTTCATTTCCACACCACGCGCGGGTGAGTGTGCCCCAAGAGTCAAGTGAGCCAATGCAGACAGAGGGTAAGTGGCCGGTTTAACCCCACCCGTTGCCAGCGAACAGCGAATGGAAGCGAACCAGAGACTCACCACTCAGAGTCCGCGACCTTAGCCACTGAGCTACTGAGTACCCATATATATATATATATATATATATATATATATATATATATTATATATATATATGGGTCTATTAATCAGAGAGCGATGCTAGAGAGGGTATCTAAAGATAGTGAGTGATACAATTGGTATTGTTTATTCATGGGATTTTAGTCATGGTTTTCAGCATTAAACTTCAACATATTCTTACCCTTAGACTTATATGGACGAAAACTCCACTTGTGTAAACTTGTATTGCCAGAGAATTGCTGATTATCCCACTGACAAGTCACCCGAAGATAATGGTTATTTGTACTCGTGACGTACTTGTAGATCATAATGACGTCCGTCATCCAATAATCTGAGGATTGCAGAAGTATCTAATTATTTGAAATAAAACTATTGTTAATAACCACTATTTTTTTTAAGCATTAAATGTTATTATTATCCCACTCGTTTTCCCTCCCTACCCTCATTACTATATTTTCTATTTATATTTAGAGCACGAATCAGTAGTTTTCACAATATTTTTCTAAATCGATGTCAGTGAAAAGGATGATTAAAATAGGGACATTATTATATTCACAACGTCCAATATTCAATTTTAGGCATCTACCGACCATCAACTGAGAACGTACCAACTTTTATTACGAATGTTGATAGAATTCTAATCTCAAATTATATCGGTAACAAATGTGTCATTGCGGGACACTTAAATATTGATCTCACGAAAGAACATTCAAATAATATTACAAATTAATGTCGGAAGAAATTATAATCCCACTCGGGGAACTCGTGAAAGAAACAGTAACACTAAGTATATATTCCAAAAGAGCCTAAAAGAAGCCAGATTTCGTCCGATATTTAAGTCAGGTAACCCAAACAATCCATCCAATTATCACACCATTTCCATAATTTCAACTTTTACTAAAGCATTTGAACAAATCGTGTACAATAAACTTACTAAATCCTTCGTCAAATACGATATTGTAACTAAAACACAATTTGGATTTGGAGCTGCGCATACAAAAGAATATGCCATAAACATGCTATTAGAAAATGTTTATCAGAAACTAAAGAGCAAAATACACACTGCATTGGTCTTCCTCGACTTGTCTAAAACATTTCATACACTTTCGCATCAAGTCTTATTGAATAAACTTTACATATACGGAATAAGAGGAAATATCCTCGATTAGTTCAAACTGTATCTGTCAAATCGTTATCAGTACATCAGATTAAAAGATAATTTATCTGGCAAAACGATACTAACGAGTGGGGGCCCCAAAAGGACCTATTCTTAGACCATTACTATTTCTAATTGACGTAATGATTTTCATCTTTAAATCACGTTAAGTTCCGTACAATATGCAGATGATACCACGCTTACTTCTTCCCATCATAATTTAGATCATTCTGATAATTAGACGAACAAGCAATTAGAGCATGTTTATAAGTGGATGTGTGCTATTGAGCTTTTACTTAACCTGACAAAGTCATCTTATATGATTATTACCGCAAAACATATAAATACAACTTATCAAATAAAATTTGGGAATACAACTCTCGCAAGGGTGAATGAAGTTAAAGTATTTGACATTAATTTAGACGAAAAACTAAATTACAAAAGTCATGTACAACGTATCAAATCGAAAATATCAAAATTTCTCTTTCCATTACTTAAACTAAAAAAGACTCGTCCTCAAAACGCACGCCTTACCCTGTATTATTCCTCCATCCACCTACATTTATTATATTGCATTACAGCACGGGGCATTTCAAAGAAACATATAAAAATCCTTTGCAAGTCATTCATAAAAAATATCCGCGAATTCTCTCGAATAATGACACAAGACAAAGTCACACTTCTTCAATGTTTAAATAGCAAAATATTTTAAAACTAAATGACTCATAAAAAATTCAGTGTTGTTGTAAGTCTGTTCAAAGTTATCAGTAAAAACCAACATACAGTAGTACATCACCCATTCAAACAGCAATCACAGGCCAATTAAATAAATCTTAATTACAGTATAACACTATTCCCCAGAAATTTTATATGCAAACCAAATTATGCAACGAAAACCATTTTATAATTAACGATCTAAAATGTGGTAATTTCATTACAAAATTTTAATTTCATAATTTATCCTCTTTTTTTTATTTATTAAAAGCATCTTTTATTTTCCATAAAATACAGAATTGATTATTTTATTTAAAATTGTGTAAAATAATCAAACGCTACTTTTGTAAAATTTTACCTTTTATTTACTATTATTTTTGTTATTATTACTATTATTATTATTATTATTATTATTACTTGAAATTTTCACTTCTATAATGTAATAAATAAACTGAATCCCATCAATTTCGTCTAAAGAGCTTCAGTGCTTTCAACGTCATACTCATATTAGAGACACTGTGAATATAAAGAAAAATATTGAAAAATATTGTACAAATTCGTGTAAGTTGTATTCTTTTCTGAATAAAGTATATTTTCGAGTATATTTTTCAGGAAGAATTCTCTCCGAATTCTTTTTTGGGAGTAGAAATAGATTTGGTTTTCATTGTCGAATTTCGAGTTTAACGAGTTTAACGAGTTGATTTGGTAAAAAACGATTATATTGACACTTATGGGAAAAAATAGGTTGAAGTGAATTTAAAGGCGGAGACATACACATGTCGACTAATGCATTCTGCTTATTATTCGATCCTTCATTGGAATAATTATTTTAGAAGTATCAAATCATTTCAACAGAAATTTTGGAGACACCGAATTTTCCTTACCTTCGTTCACATCCTCCGGTATCCATTTGCGTGAAGTGAATTCATACGTTTTCATTTGCCTAAATGAGACAAATTTTACTAAATAAGAATTTCTTCTTTATTTCATAAAAAATGGAGCGATTTAGACCTCAGTTTGTACGAAGTTATTTAACAAAAATTGTTTCAAATAAATAAAATTTAAATATACTGTAGAAATGAGTAAAAAAACAACAACAGAAATCTATCGTCCGTGATAAACTGATGGAAGAAAGATCATTCGAAGGAGCTTTACTCCTGCTATTTTAAGCATTAAAATTGACCTATAATTGTTTTCCACTAAAATATCATTCAAATTGGGAAAAATAAATCCATTTTAAGACTTAAAAACACGAATAATCAATCTTAAGATGTTTTGTTCATCTTTAAAAATTAGTAACAATATTTCAACATTTGTAAAGATTGTCAACGATAATTATATAGAAAAGTTACAAAATTTTTAATTTTAACGGAGAATACCTGTCGAACTTTTTTGACTTGGACACAATTCTGTTTTTTACTGTTCCTATAAAGTTCGTCATTTCAGATACTTCTTTCCACTTTACTTTTTTTTCGGATCCATTTGGGTTAACAACACCAGCATGCAATGCCGCAGCACATATTGGCGAATTCTGAAAGAAGGCAATTAACTCTTAGCAGCATTTAACTTATTAATTTTACCTAACCTCTAACTCAAATTAGACTTCAATGTTATTAATATTATTAACAATATTCGTGATTTTCCTAATACTCGTTTTATGCAGGAAGGGGGTGGCGAGGGCGAAGGCCAGCAGACTATCCCTTTACCTTCAACAACACACAACTCAATCCTTCCTCTTCTCTTAACATTCTTGTCATTTCCTTTTCTCGTGATCTTTCCTAGAAAGATCACATATTCCCTCTTTCTGAAACAGCTTCTAAGAGGTTAGGTGTGCTGTACCGCCTCTGCGGTTTCTTCACCCCAACTCAGTTGCTGCCTCTGTACAGGGGTCTTGTTCGCACCTGTATGGAGTATGCTTCTCATGTGTGGGGTGGTTCAACCACACAGCCGTACTTGACTGGGTGGAATCAAAGGCTTTTCGTCTCATCAGTTCCCCGCCTCTTACTGATTGTCTTCAATCTCTCTCTCTCTTCGCCGCAATGTTGACTCACTCTCTCTCTCTTTACTATCGCTATCATAACAGACATTGCTCTTCTGAACTCTCTAACTGCATGCCTCCTCCTTTAAGGAAAGCACGCAGTACCAGACTTTCTACACTTTCTCATTCCTTTGTATCCAACTATCTAATGCAAGGGTTAATCGGTATTTTCAATCTTTCATCTACTCAACCGGTCAACTGTGGAAAAATCTTCCTCAATCCATCTTTCCTCCTGTCTATGACCTCCCATCTTTCAAACGCAATGTCTAGGCATCTCGAAAACCCATGACCTTGATTTTG
>JAJOZX010001915.1:382500-445000 GCA_023014485.1 Bathynomus jamesi | reverse complement strand
GCATGCTGCTCAATATTTACAAGAAAAAACCCGACGAATTATCTCTGAACAACAGTGCATTGGAATTTGCCAGTCGGAACGAAAGAAGAAGGAATTATTTCGGGTTGTTTACTGTTTAATGAACGCTATTTTAGCGTGTAGTATGTTGTACATAGCGTGTAGTACGTGAACATGATAAAAAATGCATG
Organism: Bathynomus jamesi; assembly: GCA_023014485.1. NCBI lineage: Eukaryota > Metazoa > Arthropoda > Malacostraca > Isopoda > Cirolanidae > Bathynomus > Bathynomus jamesi. The sequence goes on along the minus strand of JAJOZX010001915.1, from coordinate 444,812 downwards.
ATAAATGCATCTTCCCTAGCTTGTTCGTGCAATTTCCGATTATAAGTATTCTACAATTTATGTATAGTAGATATTTTGTGTATATAGGTATGAATATAGATTTTTTTCAATTAATTTCCTTGATTTTTAATAGGGTCGAATATAGTCCAAATAAGTTTAAATATTTGTGTATTCAATGTACAACAATTATCCATACCGTCACTTCTTGGCCCCCCCCCCCCCAATGTAAAATATGTTCCTACGCCCCTGCAAACAGAGAGAAGGTGTGGCGATTCTGGAGCCCATTTTTTCCAATGCTTTCTTGTGTCATCACGAGAATCGATGGCTTGGTGACTCTCCACCACTTTTTAAAGCAATTTTATATCGTAAGTATGTGGCTGCCACAGCGTTCACATGTAGACCAAATATTAACCTATCTTGATAATAATAATAATAATAATAATAACATTTCTATTGATAAAAATATTACAATAATACAATTTACATTACAATAAAATTTTAACAAGATATATTAATTTTTCCTATGTAGTTTTGCCCTTAAGCTTTTGGCATTACTGGGCTCTCATATTAATTATAATTAATTATAATTATAAGATAAAAGCATTGCATATATAGGTAGGTACGATTTGGTTTTAGAAATATTATGACTAACTATTATTATTATTTAAAACGAAATTCAGTATCATGATTGTGAAATATATAAATGTAATTAATTATGATTACATATAAGTTAACGCAGTATTTTATAGTTATGGAGGGTAATTTTTTAGGTCTGTTATCAGTATACATTCAATCTTGGTCAATATAATAGTTTTGAAATCTTTTGTATTTAAAAGTTAATAGTAAATACAACAATTTAACAATTAAAAGTAAATACAACAATCAGACGAGTAACACAGTATTTAATCCCTAAATGCATTAGTGCGATTTCAGTATTCCTTTATCAAGATTGATTTTGACTTGATTTTAAACGCACTTTGTTAGAAATAGTTTTAAGATCTAAGTTTAAATCATTCCATAATTTCAAACCTATCAAAATAGGTGATTTTTTAGATGAAGACAATTTAAGGTGAGGAATAACATGCCTATTTCTATTCTTAGTTTGGTATGAGTGAATCTCTTGATAGTTTGGTATGAGTGAATTTCTTGATAGTCTGGTATGAGTAACTCCCTTGATGAGGTAAAAACTATTTATTTATACACTTGAAGTTAATAATTTTAAATATGCCAATTTGATTATATCTTTGATTTTTAATAATTTTAACTCTTTATATTGGATTTTACCCGTTCACTCCAACAATCCTGCCAATAGGCTTTTATGGCTGGTTTGACCAAAGCCTACCCACAAATATACAACAATGTGAGCATGGGTTCCATCTTGTTGGAAAGTATATTCAAATGTTTTATCACTCTGTCTTACTGATATTCGACGAATTAGTCGTGAAAGATATACTTTCTAACAAGATGGAGCCCCTGCTCACAGAGCACGCCAAACTGTCACATTCCTTGAGAACGAAACACCGGATTTTATCGAACCGAATATGTGGCCGGCTAGTAGCCCCGATCTTTCACCACTAGAGTATGGTGTTTGGGAAGCCCTGAAGTCCAAAGTTTACATCCCTGGTACCAATATAAGAGACATAGATGAACTACACGAAAGAATTCTGCTCGGCTGGGAGAAGGTGTCTCAACGATATGTAAACAGGGGTATTGATCAGTGGCGTCCACGTTTGGAGGCCTGCGTTGAGCAGGAAGGGGGAACACATCGAGCAACTTCTCAATTAAGACGAACAACATGCGAAGGTAAACATCTATAAAGTTTGGGAGCTCTAGTCCCCTTACTTTTTTTAATATGACAGTTTACCTCTAAGGGGTCACTTTTTTTACCCACCCTGTATATACAGTGTATAAAGAGAGAGAGAGAGAAACAGTATACTATGACTTTTTACAGGAAATCGCTTTATCAAGTGTTTTTGTTTTTCACTAAAAGTAGAACGTGTCATACACATTGTTATTGGGATTGACGGTTCACTGACAAAAATACTTTGGTGTAACTTTAGTTAATTTAAGTATAGGTTAGGTCAGATCAAATGAGCTCAGGTTAGGTTATGTTAAGTTAAGTCAGGTTCACCTTTCAGTGCCAGGAGGTATATTTTAAAAATGAATAAAATCGCTTGGTATTGGCTACAAAAAAGTAAACTGACCACCTGTCGTAAAAGGGTTTAATGGATGTGTCGATAAAGTTTCCCATCGATAAAATAAGTATTGGTCAGGCACTGTTAAAGGCACTGTTAAAAGCACCGTTAAAGGAATTGTAACAGGCACTGTAACATTTTTCAACCTCGTATAGTTAGCTGTAAATGTAAGCTCAGAGTTTAAATTAAGTAATGAATTTTATCCTTCATTGTCACAACTGTGTTTCACCTCACGTACAGTGTGACTAATTTAAAAATGGTGACGTCATAGTTTGGCTGCGTGGTAACGTCACAAACAATACAATGAATCCCTTTCGTTACAGAAGGAAAAAAATTCAAATTTGGGATTTAATTCAAGAAATATCGTTATGGAATCTTTTAAGGATTGATTATATTAGCAAAGCAAATGATTGTATAGCATTATAAATAGTTTTTATCTAAATTAAATATGGCTCTAATAATACGATTCTCTCTCTCTCTCTCTCTCTCTCTCTCTCTCTCTCTCTCTCTCTCTCTCTCTCTCCATATATATATATACGGTATATATATATATATATATATATATATATATATATATATATATATATATATATATATATATATATATATATATTATTTCACATATTTCTGAGGTCGCCAATAGACGAATGCACTCGATCACTATTTTGTTAGAATTTTACTTCGTGGTTATTTTCATCATATATATATATATACACAGGAGCATAGCCAGAATTTCTTTTCGGGAGGGGCTAATATATATATATATATATATATATATAAAGAACGACGCTTGTGTAGAAGAACGTTCCGCACAAGATGAGGAGGAAGAACGAACAAATGAAAAATGATGTTACCACCCGGGTGGTGGTAAATTTCTTAATAATGTATATTCCCCCAACCTTATCCCAACGTATGAAGTTCCTAAAAATTGTAAATATCTTGTTTTACCTGATCTCTACCATTTTAACACTTTTGTGAAAAAGCAATTGTTGAGTGTGGTGAGGAAATTTTATTTTCACACTGATTTTAAGGTTGCTTTTGTAAATAATAATACCCTTGGATGTTTTTTCCGATGTAAGGACAAAATCCCCCGTGCGATGAGCTGTTCTGTTGTTTATTTGTTTACCTGCCCTGGGTGTTCCCAGGGGAACTACGTTGGCAGCACAGTTCGTTCTTTGCAGGCGAGATTTTTCTCCCATATGGGTATTAGCCATAGGACAAGGAAAGTTTTATCGAAAAAGGAACAGTCTGCCATTAGAAATCATTCTATCAAGTGTAAGGTTGACATTTCCGTTAATAACTTTAAAATTCTTAAATCATTAAAATGCCCGTCCTCCCTCCGTATTTACGAATCTTTGTGCATTAAATTTCTGAACTCCAGTTTAAATATTGATTCTAGCTGTTACCCCTTTTATATTAATTAGAATACCTACAAACTAAATTATTATTTTTTCCTTGTGACCCTATATATATATATATATATTATATATATATATATATATATATATATATATATATATATATATATATATATATATATATGGGATGAATTTCACAATTAAACACGTGAAATGAATGAATGCTGCAAACCCACAAGGAAAAAGAAAAACGATTCCAAGGCCTTTCGTGTATTCAGAGCTACCCCTCGTCAGGGAATGAAGAGAGAAGGCAAGATGCCCATAAATATATGCAACGTAGCGGAAACCAAAGCAATTAGCACATACTTAACAAGAGTTAATGAGAGACAAAAGGAATTTTAACAAGATATTGTCAATTTTATACATTCCCGCACTGTTATTGAAATTGTTTTTAAAATGAATAAATGCACATTCTAGAATATTTCTTTCTAGTATATCTCTGTTTTCAACAAGCGCTTTAGAACTATCCCACTTGATGCTATGATTACATCTATACATATGATTAAACAAAGCACTGGAATTATTAGCTGTTCTACACGTATATTTATGCTGTTTTACCCTAATACCTAACGTTTTACTCGTTTGGCCTATATAATGTATACTGAGTTACATTGTGTACATCCAATCAAATACACACAACCAACAACATTTTCCGAGCTATTCTTTATTAGGCGTGATTTAACAGTATTATTATACTTAAAGACTACAGTGATGCCAATTGCTTTAAGTAAAGTCGGGAGATATTGAAAATTAACATGGTAAGGTAGGCTAAGGATATTTTTACGCTCAAATTCCTTTACAGTTACATTATTATAATACCTATTCTTGGCTTTCCTAAGACAGTTATCTCAAAATGAAATAGGATAACATAATTTAGTACCAATATTCATGATATTGCATAACTCGGAATCTAAAAATTCAAGACTGACAACTCTCAATGCTCTAAGAAACATAGCAGAGAAAATAGAGGATTTAATCGAGGGATGATGGTCAGAATAAAAATGCACATAAGAGTTATTATTAGTAGGCTTGCGATAGACTTCAAATTTGAACTGATTAGAGCATCTCCAAATTTTTAGATCCAGAAAAGATAGGCTTCCATCATTTTCTTTTACAACTGTGAACTTAATAGATGGGACCAAATTGTTGAGCCTACCAAGAAATAAGTCAACATCCAAATTATTAGGCCAAAGGCATAAAATATCATCTATATACCTGTACCAAACCAGGTTAAAATTAACAATCGAAGGCAAAATTCTACTTTCAAAAAATTCCATATATAAATTAGCTAGTACGGGTGAAAGGGGATTTCCCATCGTCAATCCAAACGACAAAGCATAAAACTTATTTTCAAACTGAAATTTACAATCTTTGACACAAAGCCTAATTAACTCAATAAGAGTGTTGTGTTGAACAGGGAAAGAATATTCAGAGATCTTACCTTTTAAAAAATCAAGTAGGTCATCAACAGGGACTTTTGTAAATAACGAGCATACATCAAAGCTTACCAATTTGAAATTAGGGTCATTAGGAAACTTCAGTTTGTCAATAAGATCCATGCTATTTACAATATGTGACTTAGAAATAGAACCAACTAACGGCGTTAATAAACTAACTAACCATTTAGATAGCTTATAGGTTACAAAGCCTACTGAGCTAACAATAGGCCTCATGGGATTATTAACTTTGTGTGTTTTTGCTAAGCCGTACAGATATGGTAGTGACGGATTGATACTAAGAAACTGCTGCGAAAACCCATTATAGTTATTTTTTAATATTTCTCTTAATTTTCTGTTAAACATTTTATTAACATCCTCCAATGGGTCTCTATTTAGAGGTTTGTACGTGTCGCGATCACTCAATAAAGTATTCATCTTTTCAACATAACTGCTTTTGTCCATGATGACGATCGAATTAGATTTGTCCACTTTAGTAATATGTAATGAATCATTATTTTTAAGTGTTTTTAGGGTTTTTTCAAACCTCAACGGATAATTCGATTCATACCTCGTATTAACCCTTTAAGGACTGACGGTACAAATTGATAACGTTTCAAATACACGCATTTATAACTTAACCCTACAAAAGATTCAGGACTTAAAGGGTTAAAAGCACTATACACACAGCCTTTGGCTAAAGTCACCTCACTTTCGGATATATTACTATGTTTTTCAAAATTAATAAAAGACTTAACAATCAGTAAACTGCTGGGCTTTTTTGGGACTGAGAATCCTAATCCAAAACCTAACGCACATTTCGTATTGAAGTCTAGCTCATGGGACGACAAGTTAACAATATTACTAAAATCACTTTTTTTAGTCCAGTAACTATTACGAATTAAATCGCTCAATCTAATGTTTAATTTTCTGTTCTGAGTTCTGCATCTTCTACGTAAGTTGTTGTAAATATCGTCCAAAAGTGTATTTCTCCACACACGAAAGGCCTTGGAATCGTTTTTCTTTTTCCTTGTGCGTTTGCAGCATATATATATATATATATATATATATATAATAAAACTATTATTTTCATCAAAATGATTAAGATTCATTAAAATCCCTTAATTTGTTGCATTTTCCTCAACAATAGTGAAACAATAATCTTACCTAATATCCAGCAGACTTTCCATGCACGGAGAGTCATGGCTGCAACAATCACTCTGTAGTATCGCTCGCGCCTCAGTGAGCAAAAGAATTATATAGGAAAATACGTCTCAGAAGTCGACTTTGAGTTGTCTATTTGGAGAGGATGTAAAATATTCCAATTGTGTTCTTTTTTTAAATGACTCCACCCACATTTATCAGTTCGTCATTTTTCCATATTCTGAATTGTACTTTTAACATTACACTACAGTTTACTCTATGATATTTTAGGAAATTTTATATTTTGTATTTATAAAAGTCCGGAATCATAAAATATGGATTTTTCATAATAATAATAATAATAATAATATAATATAATAATATAATAATAATAATAATATAATAATAATAATAATAATAATAATAATATAATAATAATAATAATAATAATAATAATAATAATATAATAATAATAATAATAATAATAATAAGGGCTTATGGACTACGTGTCTATGGACTACGTCGTGGCCGATGTCGTAACACCGCTTCCCGGAGATCAGCGAAGTTAAGCGACATTGGGTCTGGGTAGTAGTGGGATGGGAGACCATCCTCCGCGCTCATATTATGTAGCGACCCGTGGTTCGGATCCCACGTAAAGCTGTCATAGGTTAAACAGCCCCAATAAAAAAAATATATATTATTATATATTTTATTATACAGTATATATTATATATATATATATAATGCGCCTCGGTGGTGTAGTGGTTAGCGTCGCTGACTACGAATCCATCGGCCCCGTGTTCGAGACCCGACGGCAGCCGGCGCGCAGCAAAACCCAGCTGTTCATCCTTCCACACAATAAAAAAAAAGAAAGTGATTGGTAAATAAATGGGTACCCTAGGTGGCCTAGTGGTTAAGACGCTGGGCTGCTGATGTGGCGTGGTATGGATTTCACGTTAAACTGTAGGTCTAAGGTGGAGTGAAAAGCTTGACCTTCGTCAGAATGAACAATTCGGCCGGAAGGTAACCAAAGGTTATATATATAATATATATAGTGTGTGCATATATATATATATATATATTAAAAATATTTCCTATGATTCTGTACTCTTTTATGAAGGGAGCCAAAATGCCCCCACCCCATAGAGGAAGAAGAAAACCAAAATCAAGGTCCAAGGATTTCGAGATGTCTGGACACTCTGCGCTTGAAAGATTGAAGGTCAAAGAAAGAGGGAAAGACAGATTGAGGAAGATTTTCCAGAGTTGACCGGTTCAGTAGATGAAAGATTGAAAATACCAATTAATCCTTGTGTTTCAGAGCTGGATAGAAAAGGGTTGAGAATGTGTCGACAGCCTGGTGCTGAAAGCTCTTCTAAAGGAGGAGGCATTCAGTTGGAGATTTCAGAAGAGCAGTGTCCGTTATAATAGCGATAGTAAAAAGAGAGGGAGGCAATATTGCGGCGAAGAGTGAGGGATTGAATACAGTCAGTAAGAGACGGGGAATTGATGAGACGAAAGGGCTTTGATTCCACCCAGTCAAGTAGAGCTATGTGGGTTAAGCCACCCCACACATGAGAAACATTCTCCATACAGGAGCGATAACCAGTTACAATATGCAGAGACAACAACTGAGTTGGGGTGAAGAAACTGCTGAGCCGGTACAGTACACATAACCTCTTAGAACTATTTTGGAAAGAGAGTATATGTGATCTTTCCAGGGAAGATCACGAGAAAAGGAAACACCAAGAATGTTAGGAGAAGGGGAAGAATTGAGTTTTGTATTGTTGAAGGTAAGGGGATAGTCGCGTGGAAGTTTGTTACGAGTGGACAGATGAAGGAACTGAGTTTTTGAGGCATTGAAAGCCACAAGGTTTCCTCCGCCCCAATCAGAGATAGTAGAAAGATCAGAGGTCAGGTGCACCATTACCGTCCTACGCGAAGCATGGAGTGACTGTTGAGAAAGACGTTTTGAGAAGCGGGTGGAGAAGTGAAGAGTGGAATCATCGAATAGAAGTGGATAGGACAAGAAGTGCGACTTAACAGATCTGCGATAAATAAAAATAAAAGAGTGGGAGACAGGACAGCGCCCTGAGGAACACCACTGTTAATAGCTTTAGGAGAAGAACAGTGGCCATCTACAACCGCAGCTATACAGTGGCGTAACTAAGCATACACATTATGCGTACCTGCGTATATATTTTTTTCGCAACAGTTTACTTGATAACATCTTTTCATTTATATTATTGCATTGAGAATCTCTGCGTCTTGATTCTATCATTTTATACAACTGTGTTTATACTCACAACTTTAGGGTAAATATTGAAAAGACGCCAGCAGATGTTGTTTTTTATGCATAAAAATAGGTTTTTCTGATGTATTTTGTAGTGCTTTGTTCAAATATGACCTTCGTTTCAATCGCAAGTGATTCTAGGTTAGGTTAAGTTTCCTCAATTTTCAGGTTTCTTTTCTAATATCAATGTATTTTTCTAGATTACGTTAGGTTAGATTAGATTTTCCCATATCATTTTCAGTGTACTTTTCTAATATCAATGTATTTTTTGTAGGAAATGCTCTCACTGAAAATTATAAGGAAACCTAACCTTACCTAATCTAACTTAACCTAGAATCATTTGCGATTGAGACGAAGGTCATATTTGAACAAAACACCATAAAATACATCAGAAAAACATTTTTATGCCAAAAAAAAAAAACATTTGACGGCGTGTTTTCAATATTAACCAACTTTAGTAAGCAAAACATTCTCACAATTTGTGCGTGCCTTATCCCAAGATAAAGCCAGTGTCACCAGTTGTTATTAAAGCCTTAATAGTAATATGTGAGAACGTGAAATATTGCAATTAACTCTGCTCTTCATATTGATATTAATTATTGCATATTTTTTATATATAACTGATAACACTGATATGCAATATATCTGATGTTTCAACATACATTACTGTTTTTTATCAATTCAGGTGAGCTGAATCCAAAAATCACATTCATTTTTTTCTAATCACGTACAGTTTTCTGGCAAATACCTATCACCCATTTTGTATGGGTGGTATATACGTAGACATACACCCAATTATGCAATATATGTGTACAATATATACATAGAATGATTTATTCATTATATTTATATGCAGATACTATACAGTATATATATATATATATATATATATATATATATATATATATATATATATATTTGAAAAGCTAGGCTGCAATACGAGTCTAAAGGTTCACTTCCTTCACTCGCATTTGGACTATTTTCCTGAAAACTTGGGTAGTGTGAGTTAGGAACAAGGAGAAAGGTTCCACCAAGATATCAAGACTATGGATAAAAGATACGAGGGAAGGTGGGATGTCAACATGATGGCAGACTACTGCTGGTCTCTGAAACGGGAAGGCTCGGAAGAAATGCAGCTCAAGAAGCGAGCAAAAAAAAAAACGACGAATTTTTCCTACTGATCAATCATGATTGATCTATTATGTATCAATTAAGTATCAAAGATGAATTTACTTTGAAATGTATTGTCTTTGTAGTTCTTATAATTTTGTACTCTTGGAAATTTAGTTGTTTAATACATACTATGAATATATCTGACTTATATATTGTGAAAAACCCTGACGTGATACGTAAAAATGGTCGTGAAATTTGAAATGAGCATGGCAAAAATTGTATAAAATCACGTAATAGAAATAAACCATTTCGTACTTTGGTTTGAAAGGCAGACTCGTGTAATTAATTGCACAATAAATAAAATTGCAATCATTTTTTAATATTTATTTCAGAATTATTGTTAAAATTTCGAATTAAGTTACGTATTCTACGTTTCATTTATTTATTTATCTATTTATTTTATTATTTATTCATTCGTTTATAAATAGACTTAATACACTCTCTCACGTCACGTTTGTCACGTTTATTTTCCATTTTCAAGACCTCGTGCGTATAGTTTTTTAATGGGTGGCTACGGCGGGCGGCGCCGCTACGCCCATGCTATAGATCGGCCAGAAAGGAAATTAGAGATGAAAGCACGGATAGAAGGATAGAAGCCGAAGGAGAGTAGTTTAGAAATTAAGAATTTGTGCCAGTCTCTATCAAAAGCTTTTGATATGTCTATCGCAGTGGCAAAGAAGGATGATCAAGAGTCAGAGAGACACGCAAGAGGTGTTTAAGAATCTTCCTATTAAGGATAGAGTGAAAAACTTTAGAAAGGCAAGAAATCAAAGCAATTGGACGATAGTTGAAGGGGTTGATAGCTGTTACCCTCCTTTGGGACAGGCTGAATGAAAGCGAACTTCCAGTAGGAAAGAAAAGTACCAGATGAAAGACAAAGACGAGTTTGCCTTGGCAGTGTGTCAGCACAGAAGCGCAGTTCTTGAGAAGAACAGGAGGGACACCATTAGGACCGTACGCCTTCCTAGAGTTTAGCCCAGATAGGCCAGAAAGAACATCTTTAGAAGATAGTCTAATTTCAGATATAATTAAGTTTTCTCAGGGGACTATGCTGAGTTGTATTTTATATATATATATATGTAGAGAGAGAGAGAGAGAGAAAGAGAGAGAGAGAGAGAGAGAGAGAGAGAGAGAGAGAGAGATATTCAATATAGATATATCTTTCACGATTTTTACGGGGTTTAAATTTAGCAGTGAACTTGTGTTATTGAAAATATCCATTAAGATATAGAAGATACAGTATTATTCTACTATTAGAAGGCTTATTTACTTAATATGGAACAGAATGGCCATATATATATATATATATACTGTTTTTCTTATATATATATTATATATATATATGGGAATGAACTCAGAATGGTTCCATGAGGTTTTTTTATGATACACACAGACCGTGCATGGAACAAGGAACTCTTCTGGGATAATTAAATCCACTATAGTCCGAATAAGTAATGGTAAATGACAAACACTATAGTTTTTCTTTTTCATGATGCTAGCCCACGTCGGGTTAGCATCATGAAAAAGAAGAACTATAATAATAATAATGATTTTAATGATAATGATAAAGTGTTATCACTGAAACGAAGATCATTTTGAAACACTAAAAAACTGCTTTCTTTCTTGGGAAAATTATAATTTGATAAAAGTACGCATTTCCTCTAAAGAATGTTGATAAAAGAGACCCATCCTTTAAACTTAGATTAGTTTATATCGTTCGATTTTGTTATAATAATAATAATAATAATTAATAATAACGAGTATACTGCTGGCTATCACAGGCGGATATGACTTATCTTTCGATAAAGTACATTCTGATATTCACGAAACATGCTTTTTTTTTTTCTACGCCCAATGAAGGCGTTTTCCGTGTTAGGTAAGATGGCGCTTGGAGAGGATTCTTAAGTATTTAGAGAAGATCTACGTTAAAGTATTTTACGCAAACGTAAGCAAGCAACTGAACATTCGTTTCGTGCGTTTCTTTTATAATTTTCTCGTCATAATATTACGAGAAGTTATCCTTTCAAATGTTTGCTTTGAACGTTCATAGAAACGTTCATAGAACGTTTGCTTTGAACGTTCATAGGGAAAACGTACGTTCGTTTGATACCATATGAAGTGAAAAAAATTAAATCTGTTGACAAAAATTATATATATATATATATATATATACAGAGTGTCCCAAAACCATGTATACATTTTTAAAAAACTTATAACAGGCGAACTCACTAACAGATTCAGATGATTTTTATTTCTTTTTATAGCCTATAGACTAAGGAGATACAACAGCGAAATTGTTAACAGCCTTGCCTAGCCTAAGGAGATACAAAATCGAAATTAGTAATAGCCTTGCCTGCCTACAGTAAACATGGAAAATGGAAGTGCGCGCTTATCATTTGAACAACGAAAATGGATACTAAAGTCGTATTTTAAAGTTGAGAAGATATCAAAGGTTCAACAACAGTGGAGAGACAATTTTGGAACTAGTCCTCCAACTCGACTTACCATTTCACATATCTGTGAGAAATTTGAAGTATACGGTACTGTGCATGATGTGTACAAGCAAGCGACTGGGCGTCCAAAGACATCAACAGATGCTAACACTTCTGATGAAGTGCTACAGGTATTCAACCGATCACCAAGAAAATCTGTGAGACAATGTGCTCGTGAAACAGGGAAAAGTAAGACAAGTGCCCACAGAATTCTGAAGAATGCTAAATGGAACTCTTACATCCCGAGATTATTACATGCCTTGAATGAGGATGATCCGGATCACAGAATCCAGTTTTGCGAATGGTTTCGAGTAAAAACCACAGAAGATGGCCAATTTGCGGACAAAATTGTGTGGTCTGATGAGGCTACATTTAAGTTGAATGGTATAATTAATCGTCATAATTGCACATACTGGTCACAAGAAAATCTACACATTTATGTGGAACGACATGTAAATTTACAGGGTATAACTGTCTGGTGTGGTTTTTCTTCCAAAGGTTTGGTTGGTCCATTCTTTTTCGATGGTACAGTTACCAGTCACAGCTACCTCAACATGCTTCGGGGAAAAGGTTTTCCTGCAATTCGACAGTTATACGGAGATGAGGACATTTACTTTCAACAAGATGGAGCACCTCCTCATTACCATCAGGATGTCAGGAACTACCTTGATGAAACATTTCATTATCGGCGGATCGGACGACGAGGTAGTATCGAGTATCCACCGCGTTCACCAGATTTGAACCCACTTGACTTTTTTTTATGGGGGTCATTTGAAAAATGAAGTATACAGTAGAAGACCTACATCACTTGAACAACTAAAGAGCACAGTTGAAGAAGCGTGTAGAAATGGCCCTACAAACATTTTTGTTGAAGTCTGCCAATCAGTGAATCAAAGAGCGCAGTGGTGCATTGATGTCAATGGTCGACATTTCGAACACTTACGTGTTTAAAACAAATTAAACTATCTATTATTTCGATGTTGTATATTTTACCTATAAAAAGAAATAAAAATCATCTGAATCCGTTAGTGGGTTCGCCTGTTATAAGTTTTTTAAAAATGTATACATGGTTTTGGGACACTCTGTATATATATATATATATATATATATATATATATATATATATATATATATATATATGATACAGAATGATGATATGTTTGTCTGTTTGGCCTCCGCTAGCTATGTATGTGGAGGACGAGGGGAGGGGGGGAGAATCCTGGCGTGACCTCATGTGGGGATCCGTTATCAAACGCAAACGTCAATTCTGAATAATCAAATTTATTTTATAACAAAAAATTTGCAAAATGTATCCTGTATAAAGATAAAAAAAAAATAATGAGCAAAAATACAACGCCATTTTTCCTATTTTCCTCCACCTACTATTTTTTAATACTTATTTTAGAATTTTTATTATAATAGTAATAGTAGATAGTTTAGAATAAAAATATTAGTAACTTTACGCAAAGTCTTGAAAACAGCAATACGATTTCCGGAGTAAACTGATAAACTCTTGATAACTTAGGGGGGATGGGGGCACTACTTCGACATTTCGGTTATTTATATATATATATATATATATATATATACACAGGGTGTTCTAAAATTACCCAGTAAACTTTTATATGTCTGTCGATCAGTAGTGGAACGTTGTGAACAATGTGTTCAAGTTGAAGGAAGCCACTTTGAACATCTAAAATAAACAAATATTGTTGTTTTTCTTATTGTTGCTGTATTTGAAATAAATTTGTTAAATATCGCATAATTTTTGTTAAGATATTGCGTTCATATGAAAGTTTACGAGGTAATGTTAGAACACCCTATATATATATATATATATATATATATATATATAGAGAGAGAGAGAGAGAGAGAGAGAGAGAGAGAGAGGGCGTTCTAAGAATGCTGGGCAACCGCACACCAAATGGGAGTTTCGCACCCGCACTTCCGCACCCGCACTTCCGCACACCTTTAAGTTTTCGCGCTTCCGCACACCCGCACCCGCACCCGCACCCTATTTACATATATAGTTTATCGCAAGGAAATATATAAGTTTCCATTAATATATTAATACTTTTATAAACTTTTATTTAATATTTAATTGTGAAAATAAAGTTTTAATACAATAAAGTCATTTTTTTTTGTTATGAGAGGTCAGAAAATTACTAGAATACAATATCATTTAATTTTATTTTATACTAATACTATATTACTTTATTCACAGCTACTCAAATACAAAAGATACAATACAATACAAAAGTAAAAAAGTGTATTTAGCTATGTGTGCGGACCAATCCGCACACCTTCCGCACCCGCACCTCCGCACCTTTTTACCGAGGTGACCGCACACCGCACCTCCGTCCACCATTTCGCACTTCCGCACAGTGCGAATGTGCGGAAGGTGTGCGGAACTTGCCCAGGTAATGTTAGAACTTCTAACATTACCTGGTAAACTTTTATATGAACGCAATATCTTAACAAAAATTATATATATATATATATATATATATATATTATATATAAATTACTCCTTCCTCTCTCTCTCTCTCTCTCTCTCTCTCTCTCTATATATATATATATATATATAGAGAGAGAGAGAGAGAGAGTTTAGTGGTCATTTATAGTTTGAAGGTTCTACACACGAGAAATTCCTTTTCATATTTTGCTGCTTTTCATCCAAAAGGAAATTAAGGGTCCGGGAAAAGTATATATTATAAATTCGAAAGAGTCACCTAATTTCTGAGTATTTATTTCGTAAAACGTTTATAAATTTAAAAAAAAATAATCTCATTTTTTTTTCTGTGAAAAAATAATAAATATTTAAAAAAAAAAAAATTAAATTTCTTTTAAATAAAGTGTAAAAAAAAAAAAAAAAAAAATTTTTTTAATATAAAAAAAAATTTCGAAATTTTGGGTTTCAGAAATTTGGAGCAGTAAAAAAAAAATATTAATAATTCCCCATTTTTTATTTTTTTTTTGGGAGTCATTATTATTATTATTATTATTATTACTAAAACCACCAGAAGTCGAACCCCCGAGCTCACTATCTTCACTTCGCTTATAAGAAAACGGCCACATTTATGTCTGAATCTTCTTGAATATTTACTTTTATACTTACACTTATACCTCTCTCTCTCTCTCTCTCTCTCTCTCTCTATATATATATATATATATATATTATATATACAGGGTGTTCAATAATTCCGGTCTCATAGGTAAATTTATTTTAAATTAAATTTACAAAAGTAATACAACTAAAACAAATGTTCAAATTGATGTGGGTGTGTGTGTATATATATATATATATATATATATACAGTATATACACACCTATTTCCTTAATAATAAATTACTTCATATTGTATAAAAACAAAAAATAATAATAATAAATGGTAAAATAAAACCAAATATTTATAAGGTCAAGGTAATTATGATTTTTAAAATACTCGGTTAGCAACGTAATTAATAATAGATACTTAATTATTTATTATTTAATTATAGTTTACCTTCTAAAACCCCAACGCGTACTAAGATATAATCTTAGTTGAATACCTAAAGGGTGGCGCAAAAGACAGGAGTCAAAGGAACCTAAGAGAACGGATCTTTTCCGTTCTATGGCCGCCCGCCACTATTTTTAAATAAAAATTACGTTTTTAGTTAAAAAAAAAAAAAAATTAATTTATGAAATAATGACCTTTTGATTCCTGATTTTTGCCCCAATCCTATACAACGGAAAAAAAAATCTATTCTTTCTGGCTCATTTGACTCCTGACTTTTGCGTCACCCTGTATATATGTAATTTTGTGTAGGTATGTGAATATGTAATCTTTAGCTGAATATCTATATTGTATGTACTTTTAAACATATGTCTGTAGCTTTACAGATAATCTCCATGTACTTTTTATCTCCTTATCTCTATAGCCTTAAAATTAGTGTACATAGATTCACTACTCTTTATTACCTAATAAGATATACTATACAACTCCATTATACCAATAAAGCATAAAATTGGCTTGGTATGTATGTATGTATGTATGTATGTATGTATGTTCCCTGTTGCAACTGATGCACACCATCAACACGTATAAATACAATACTAAATTGTCATATTGATATTATAATTGTTGCTGTTGCTGTTGTTTTTGTTGTTGTTGTAACTATTGTAGTTGTAGCTATTGTCATATATATATATATATATATATATATATATATATATATATATATATATATTTTTTTTTTTTTTTTTTAATTGAATTGAATAACCTTTATTAAATATAAAATATACAGTAGTCTTTTTACAACTTACAATTTTTACAATGACGTGAATAATTGTGAAGCTCGACTATTTATTTTTATTTAATTTGGCCCTTAAGTTTTAGGCTTTACTGGGCTCTTATTAAAAATAAGCAGCTAGTTATTATAAATTAATAGTAATAAATAAATAAATAAATAAATAAGTACTATTAATAGTTAAAACCTGTATTACAATATTAAACATTATTAGTGGACATTAATCCAAGGTTTTTGTTAGTATCCCATTATTAATCGGGATTTCAACTTGGTTTTAAACAAATTTACATTCGCAATATTTTTATATCGGTATGCAAGTCATTCCATAGTTTCAATCCAATGAAAATGGGTAGTTTTTGAGATGAAGACAATCTAAATTGAGATATAACAAGCTTTGATCTATTTCTGGTCTGATACGAGTGGATTTCTTGATGAGTTACAAAATATCTATTTACCCATTGCAAATTAATGATTTTGTTCTTACACTTGTAAATAAAAATAAAATGTGCCAGTTTGGTTATATCCTTGAACATTTTAGGGATTTCATGAAATCCCTAGTTACACAGATTCCCTGTAGAAAAAATATATATACAGGGTGCAGCATAAGTCGCTTTACTGAGAATAATGAAATCACCTTGGGAAGAATAATATACCGAGAAAAATTATTTTTATAATTGCCTGCACTGATTCAGCAACACTGAAATGGTGGCAACAAAGATGGTGCTCCACCACATTTCTTTCACCACATTTCGAAAGAAATGTTCGTTCATTCTTAAAGGATAATTTTTCAAAATGGATAGGACGTCGTGGGATAGTCGAATGGCCTCCTCGGTCACCGGACATAAACCCTTGTGATTATTCAATGTCGGGTATAACCAAAGATAGAGTCTACTGCCAGAAGCCTCGGGACTTCGATCACATGAAGACTTTGATACGCCAAGAGTTCAAGACGTTGCATAATAACAAAGAACTGTACAACGCTATTTGTTGTTCAGTGGTTCAAAGATGCAACGTGTGTATTGAACATGATGAAGGACACTTTGAACAATTTCAATAAATAAATATTATTCTTCAAAAGGTGATTTCATTACTCTCGGTAAAGCGACTTATGCCGCACCCTGTATATATATATAGGTTAGTTCGAACGACGGTTCAGGATTGACCTGCGGTCGACCCCTCTGCAGCATCCCGCCTCATTTGCGTGATTTGGTGAAGGAGGGAATTGCTGTCTGATCTCCTCCTGCCCTCGTAGCCAGCCACGCATTGCTGATCAGGGACTTTGCACAGGAACCTGTCCAGCTGGTTCTTGAAGTTATTCAGGTCGGTGTACTGGAGATTCCTCACTTCTTTTGGTAGGACATTGAAAAGCTTTGGGCCTCGTATTCTGAGGGTATTTTCCATCCTCGTTTTCATGGCCCCTTGTCCCACCGCCGCTGGGACCGTACAAAATTTGCCTCTTCTCTCATTCCAGTTTGTTTCTATTTCATTTCTAAGGTTAGGGACAGAGCCCTCAAGTATTTTCCATATGTATATTATTGTGTACCGCTCGCGCCTTCTTTCGAGAGAGTTCCAGGGATTGTAGTCGAGACTAGTAGTCTTCACCTTCCGTTTCCTCTATCTTAGGCGTAAAAGTCCTTTGTATGGCTTCAATGTTCGCAATGTCTCGTTTTCTGTATGGTTTGTGAGTACTGAGCAATACTCAATTATTGGTAGGACTAGCCTCTTCCATAATTTGAGCATGATGTTTGCTTTTCTGCTGCGGAAGCTCTTCCACACACACACACACACACATATATATATATATATATATATATACACACACACACACACACACACAACACACGAATGGTTTCTAATATCCTATTACATAAAACTTCCAAAAATAGTCATATAAATTGTGAAAAATACAATTCAGCGTTTGAGAAATTACGTGCTGATAAATGTTGTTGGAGTTATATTTAAAATAGCAAATAAGCCGAAAATTTTATATCCTCTATAATAAGATAACTCAAAACATACTTTTGAGTCATTTATTCGTATATTGTTTGTTCATTAAAGCGCGAGTGATACTACATAGTGATTGTTGCAGCCATGTCTCTCCGTGCATTGAAAGTCTGTTGGATATTAGGTAAGATTATTGTTTTATTGTATTGTTGAGGAAAATGCAACAAATTAAAGGATTCACACTGAATGTTGAATATTTTAATAAAAAAGAATAGTTGTGTGTATATATAGAATATATACAGTGTCAGTGTTGGGAGTAGCAGCGCTCTTTTTTTAGTAGCGGTAGCGGTAGCGCCGCTGTGTTTGAGGAAACGTAGCGAAAGCAGTAGGGGCACTACATTTTAGAGGAATTCCAACCGCTACTCGCTGCTTTTAAAGTGAATAAAAATTATTTTTGTTATTATACTTTACAAGGTAGTAATATTACAATAAATAAAAGTAATGAAAAATTAAATTTGGACCACTAACAACCACGTGGTGGTGCTTGGAAGTCTGCCTGCGTTATCAGCTGGAATGAGCTATATTTAGCTTGGTCAGCATCGCGTTCCTGATGCTGCCGCATACATGTAGTCACAATTAGTTTATTATAAGTAATTAATGCATCTTTGACCGTTTTTATTATTTTTACCAGGGTGTGGTCAAAAAGTAGCATAAAATAGTCCAGTTCTACTGGTAGCACTTATTCCTACATTATTAGCAATCAAATAAAAGAACTGTGAATTGAATCAACGCAATTTTTACTATCCCACAACTATAGAAGATTGTAACGAGATATTAGCTTCTTCCTTTTGCCTGCTTTATTCATGTCTTGTTGTTCTATACACTATACACTTTTTTTTCCTCGCACAGCTACTGAATTTGTAATTTACAAATATGTACATTGATGCTATTTTCTAATACTTGCATAAATTACACATACGCATTGGGTAATTATTATTCCAATTTTGAATGCTTTTCAAAAGTAGCGGTAGCGCGCTACTTTTCCAAGTGAGTAGCTGTAGCTGTAGCGCCTCTACATTTTGGCCCAAGTAGCGGTGGAGGTAGCGCCGCTATTTTCAGGAGATAGCTCGCACAACACTGTACCCATATATATATATATACAGCCAAGAAAAGAATAGACCGTTTGAGTCAGTTCGAAATGGGGCCCGACCTTGCTTAAGAGTAGTTACAACTAATAGATTTTCTGCGTTAGAGACAGAGCGGGATGACACGCAGGAAATTAGGCTGGTTGGCGATTCTATTAATCGAGGGCAATTACAGGAGTTCTGCGGCAGGGACCCAACTCGGAGAAGGAGGTACTGCTATCCTGGAGTCCGTGTTGTCGACATCACGGACTCCATAGACGAGTTCGGTAAAGATGCTGATAATTATATAGTACGATATTTATGGTGCATGTTGGGACTAACGATGTTAAGAGTTCCAGGTCAGAGGAGCTGATAGAGAAATACAAGCGGCTGATGCGGACTCTAAAGGATAAGACTAATAAATTAACTTTTTCAGGAATTCTCCCAAGAATAGCAGGATCCGACAACTTTTTCAGCAGAGCTACCTACATGAATAACACATTTAACTCCCTTTGCCAACAGGAAAATGTTGAATTTGTCGATTTGTGGAGTCATTTTTCTAATAAAAATTATTTATTTTTGCGTGATGGTCTTCATCTGAATGGTGTGGGAGTAGTTCGTCTTGATAGACTATTGCATGGCTCTGCGATGGCTTTTCCGGAAAAAAACGGCATAACTCCTAGGAAAGCGACCAGCCTAACATAAAATTCCCTTATAGTGAACGATTGCCTCCACGAAGAACCTCGAAATTCTACTGCGGTACTCAAAATTTTATAAATGTATTTTATATTAATGCTCCAAGTTTAAAATTTCAATTTGATGAGCTCTTAAGTATTGTCCTTGATTAAAAATGTTAGGTTGTAGCAAATACTGAATCCTGGTTAAATACAGAGATAGAGATTTTCTCGGAGCATATATTCCTGGTTATGAGATGTTGAACAATGATAGAATAGAAAGAAAGGGTGGTGGTACAGTACTATACGTTTGGTCACACTTAAAACCCATAATTAAAAACATTGCAGAAATTGATAATATAAATGCGACGTTTGTTGAAATTAAAGACAACTCACGAAAGAAATTAATTATAGGTTTAGTCTATAGGTCTCCCTCTCATACTGTCGATGTTGATAATAGGCTTCAGGAACTAATTTGTCATGTAAGTAGCGAACATGATCCGATAATTAATGGGAGATCTTAATTTGCCTTGCAGGGATTGGGGTGCTCCTTTACAGTCTAATTCCGACCCTCAACTGTACGAGGATATGCTCGAAAGTTCACTTTTTTCGAATGGTCAAGGAACCCACTAGAGAACGCAATGTTCTAGATTTATTTTTTAAGTACAGACCTAGATTTAATTGATAATATCTCTGTTGGAGAATACTTCTCCACCAGTGATCATAGGAAGTAACATTTGAAATTAAAGTTAATGTTCATAATTCGGAGAGCCTGAAATACGTTTTGAATTTTAAAAGAGCAAAATTTCGTGGCGTGAAACTGCAACTTTCGACCCATAATAATTGGGATGAGGCTCTATCGCACAATGAGATTAAACCTTTATGGATGACTGATACAAATTGGTAGCGTTTCAAATACACGCATTCATAACTTAAACCTACAAAATAGTCCGGCCTTAAAGGGTTAATGGCACGGGGACTTCTTTTTATACTTAGAAATAAATCCTACATTGCCCGTTTAGAAACGTAAAATTTATTCTCACTCGTAAAAAGATGTATTGAAGGAGATTTAATCCAGGTATTTAAAGTAATTCAAGGTTTTGATAATGTCGACGCCGAAAAATATTTCACCTTCAGAAATGCAGATAGAACTCGCGGTAATGGTTTCAAATTAGTGGGTAAACATTTTAATTCTAATGAAACTAAACATCGTATAGTTAATGTGTGGAATAGATTGCCTGCCAGCGTACTTCAAAGTAATTCGATCGAATCCTTTAAAAAAGAGACTAGATACTTACGATATTTTGCCTTAAACCCCGAGTTGGAAGCATTTGATAGTGCGTAGAAGTTTTGTGGAATTTTCACTCGGATTCCTTCCTCTGTACTTTAAAATTTTCGTTTTATCTTTAAATTCATTTCCTTACTTTCAACCTTTTTTCTTGACTTTAAATTTTTTTACTTCTTTTAACCTCTTTTCTTAAACAGACAGCCAGTCTGTTGCTATTTGGTGTCCTTTGTATCCCTTTGTGTGTGTGTGTATATATATGTGACAAAGCGATACCTGACATAAATGCATTCTTTGAAGAGGAATTGCAAGGAGAGTATATAACAGACTGATTTTACCCCCAGAAGATGTAGCGAGAGGTATAGGACAAATGAAACCACATTCAGCTGCAGGTCCGGACAATTGGAACGCATTATTGATTAAAAACTGTAAAAATTAAATAGCTACACCTTTATACTGGATATGGAGAAGATCCCAAGACAATGGGGAAATACCGAGCATCTTGAAAAGAGCAAACATTGTCCCTACATATAAAGGAGGGGACAGATCTCAAGCAAAGAACTATAGACCAGTGTCATTGACGTCCCACCTCACCAAAGTATTTGAAAGAATAGTTAGAGAGAAGATTTATGACTCCCTGGAGACACGGGAAAGATTCAACGAAAATCAGCATGGATTCCGATTAGGTAGATCATGCCTATCACAACTAATAGAACACTATAACAATATCCTAGATGCATTGGAAGGCAATGACAACTACGATGTTAGATACACAGATTTTGCTAAAGCTTTCGACAAATGTGACCATGGTATAATAGCACATAAAATGAAATATATGGGAATAACAGGCAAAGTGAGAAAATGGATCTACAACTTCCTCAAAGAACGTCTGCAGGTCGTCAAAATTCAAGGTATATCATCATCAGAATCGGAAGTACGCAGCTCAGTACCACAAGGGACAGTACTGGCCCCACTCCTGTTCATTATCTTGCTAACAGACATAGACAGCGGAGTAAACAGCAACAGTATAGTAACATCCTTTGCAGACGATACAAAGATCAACAGAAAAATCAACGATGTACATAACGTGGAGGCCTTGCAGAGGGACACGAACAAAATATGCAAATGGTCAGAAGACAACATGTCATTTAACACCGAGAAATTTCAGCTCTTGAGATATGGTAGAACAGAAGAACTTAAACAGACTGCATATTATGCTCCAGATAGACAGGAAATTCAGAGAAGCACGAAAGCGATCGATCTCGGGATAATAATGACAGATGATGCGAAATTCGAAACACAAAATCAGGTAGCGATAAATAAAGCAAAAAGAGTCGCCGGACAGGTACTAAGAACGTCAAGAGAAGGGACAGGACAATAATGATTCCCCTGCTAAAAACACTGATTATACCAAAACTTGAATACTGCTCAGTTTTGACGTCCCCATATAAAAAGGAAGAAACTAATAAACGAGAAGAAACGCAAAAGCATTTCACAGCCAAGATTGATGGCTGCAAAGAACTCAACTACTGGGAAAGACTACGTAAACTAAATCTGAACTCCCTGGAAAGAAGAAGAGAGAGGTACACCATAATCTACATATCTACATATGGAAAATGATCGAGAAACTGGTACCAAACCTAAAACTAAACCCAATTACCATTCAAACAACACTGGAAAATAGGAAAGGCAGAATGTGTAGTGTTCCCAAATTAAGGGCCCGACAAGGGACCTCCTCAACTCTGAAGGAAAATAGCTTGGTTGTCAGGGGGCCAAGACTTTTCAACCAGCTTCCAAAGGACCTCAGAAACGTAACAGGGTTCAAAGTTGAAGTCTTCAAGAGAAGACTGGATGCGTAGCTCAGGACGGTACCAGATGAGCCGGGCGTACCTGGCTATGTACGATGGAGAGCACAAGAAAGCAACTCGCTCCTCCACCAAGCCAGACCTAGAGGCGGGCCCACCAGCTTGACCTCCGTGCGAAGAGAGACCAACGCACGAAACAACCTAAAGTTCATAAAGTAAGGTAAGGTGTGTATATATATATATATATATATATGAAAATTATTTCACGAAAGTAACACGTGAAAAATATTTATGATGAATAAAACCACGAAGGGAAAAGAAACACAAAGTGGTGCTCAAGCGCTTTCGTCAGTGTTCCTGAGGATGTCATTAGACGAAAGCGCTTGAGCACCACTTTGTGTTTCTTTTCCCTTCGTGGTTTTATTCATCATATATATATATAATATGAAAAAAACTATATCAACCACACCGTAAATAAATATAATAAACCCCTCAGAAATTAAAAACTCGGTTAAGTGATTTCAGGGGGTAACAACCACGCCCTCTTCGGACTCAATAAAACAAAAGGTTCAAAGCAAAATTAAAATATCCGACCAACAGAGGAAGTTTTAAAAGAAATGATAAGAAATCAAGCGGAAACCCCAGGATGCAGGTCAAACCTCGTACATATGGCAGATTATTGCACGCGCGCACGCGTGTGTGTGTGTGTGCGCGCGCCTTTTTATATTTAAGAATAATGGAAATCAGATTAACCATATTATACGAGAGCTTGTTGCTTTCAAAAGTCTTTTCCGAAAGAATATGATAGGTTTCTAAAATTTGGCTTTCTTCGATCTCACAAATTTTTAATACGAGTTCCTTTTTTAAAACTATAACACGTATATAGGCTACACACCAGATGTCTCATAAAAATGTATCTATTTCTAAATAAATGTTCTAAGCTAAAGAAAATGAATCTGGAATTTTCAAGACATCGCACCTAACACCTCTCCATTTCTCCATTTACATATTTTCAATATATATATATATATATATATATATATATATTATATATTATATATATTATAATGTTATAATGTTTCAGACCAACAAAGACCCTAGGATCCACTCATGGCTGGTCTACCTAACTGTGTTCGTAATCGTGTATTGTGTATGTCCTCCGTGGTGGCGGAGGGACCTACAATTTTACCTGGGTTCCGAACCACAAGAACATAAGAAACTTATTTAAAAACTGCCGGTAAATTGGCAACGACCAATTTTACGAAACTAAATAATTATCAATTTAAAATAATTAATTATCGGTTTAAAACTAAAGATAGAATCTCTCGATCCAGAGGATCAAGTCATAATAGACTACTATCCACAAATATGTTACACTCTATATCTATTATAAACGGACATGCAAATATATCAGATCCAAAGAATCCAGTCAATTTCATTACGGTATCCATCAAGTCACGGTTCATATCGATTGCGGACCAAGTCAAATTTACAACCATATACATTACAATATATACACATACGGAAAGTGTAGGTGTGGCTGTAAAGACTGTACAGTAATGTAGAAATGTGTGTGCACCCATTATGGGTCTCCCATTTAAAGGTGTTTGTGGGGCAAGTGAAGATCATGAGTTTTTCAATACCTCACAGTACTATGGGGGGCACCGCTCGGCAGAGGAATCTCTTTAAATGGGGTGTGTAAGGACAGAGAGTATCCCCTAACCCAAGACGCTGCCTCCCTATATCCCACAACACTTGTGTTGAGCTGTGGATCTATCCCCACAAAGCCTTAATTTTACTACCTTAAACTATACCCTTTATATCAACATGCGCGTCCAATTGATTCTTAAACATGTTTATAGACGTGCTACTAATTACTTCTACCGGCAAACTATTCCAGCTATTTACTATTCTATGCGTAAAAAAGTTTTTCGCAACTGCTGTCTCGAACCTTCTACTTGTCAACTTACACCCGTTATTTCTAGTCCTATTATATTGAGATACCGGGTGTCTCAAAATAGGTGGAACCCATTGACATGATAATAATTTATTACTCAGAAAATAAACTCCAAAAACGATTACATTTCCTGGAAGCTGATAAGATAACAATTAAAAACTGAAGATTTGAGGTCTCTAGATCAAAGGATACATTTATTAGAGCACATGTTCCAAATGACCGCCGTTGCGCTGCAGACACACTTGAAGCCGACGAGCGAAGTTGTCAATCACCCTGACACCCTGCACAGAGTGCAAGGGCCTCTGAAGCACCTCGTCTGGGGCTTGTGTGCCCCAGAACACATTGTTCTTGCTATTGACATACCCACTGAGCAAGAAGTGTGCTTCGTCGCTGAACCAAACATCATCAAGAAAGTCAGGATCCTCTTCGATCTTGTTCTCGAACCACCGGCACATCACAACACGTTTTGCCATGTCAGCTGGTGTGAGTTTATGCTTGATCTGGATCCTGTATGGGTACAGCTGAAGATCCTTGATCAAGATTCTTTGCACTGACGCACGTGAAAGACCCAGATCTTGGCAACGTCTTCGGATTGACTTTTTCGGACTCCTTCCGACAGAATCTCTCACCGCATTCACATTGTCAGGAGATCTTGCAGTCACCTTCCTGCCAGATCTGGGTGTTTCTGCTTTCTTGTTGAGATTGTTTACTGATCCTGTGGCTTGAAATTGTGTGCCCAACGATAAATTTGGCTTTTCTGGGGATAATTGTTGAAGTTGAACTTCCTGCGAAATTTCGCTTGCACAGTTTTGAATGATTTCGTCTCCAAATAAGTAGTGACGCAAAAATTTTTTTCCTCCTTTGTCCAAGGCATTTTGATTGATAATTATTAGTTGTTATCGTCTCCTCTCTTCAAATCTGAAAAAATAGAACGAGAACATTAATATTGGCAGAATTATTAGCAGTGACATGGGTTGCATGTATATTGAGACACCCTGTATTTCGAAAAAGCTATCTCTATCTACGTTATCAAACCCATTCATAATTTTGAAAACCTGGATTAGATCACCCCTTAACCTCCTAGTCTCGAGTGTAGTCAATTTTAACTCTTTAAGCCTATCCTCGTACGACTTTGACCTAAGCGACGGAATCATCTTAGTTGCTCGTCTTTGAACTCTTTCGATTTTGTCTATATCTTTGCGCATATGCGGATTCCAAAATTGGACCGCGTACTCCAAATGGGGTCTAACTAATGATTTATAAAGAGGAACTATAATATCGCGCGATTTGTACTCAAAATTTCGAGCTATAAAACCTAACACTTTGTTCGCCTTATTGACCGCCGCTGTACTTTGTTTCGCTACTTTTAAATCACCAGTGACTATAACTCCTAAATCTTTTTCCTGCTCTACGCTTGTTAAATCTTTCCCTGACATACTATACGCAAAATTACCGTTACGCGAACCTATATGCATAATTTTGCACTTATCCACGTTAAATCTCATTTGCCATGTGACTGACCAATCAACGATTTTATTCAGATCTTCCTGAATTTTACCTCTATCTTCGTCATTAATCAGATTACATTTTCTCCAATGTTTTCAAAAGTTTTTCCTCATTTCAATGAAATTTGTAGCAAATAATCACTATATATAGCAGCATTGATGGTATTCATTTCGATAAAATATTTTGATAATTAAAATAATTATCTCATTTTATTGAAAAATATGTAAAATATTGTGTTCCGAATTATTAAACAAGTATTCTATTTACGGATCTAAATGGTGAAAATGGGTAAGAAGAAGGATTTAACACTAACTGAGAAAAGAAAAGTAGTCAAGTTACTCGCTGAAAATATAAAATCTATTGAAATTGCGAAGCAGTTTGGCAGAGCTTATCGAACTGTAAACAAGTTTGTAGCGGAGGGTACCAAACTGAGGCAGCGAAGTGATAAAGGAGCTATAAGAAAAGTGACAAGGCGGCAGATATCTGTAATCAAGCGCAAATTGCAAAGCATCCATTGTCCTCAAGTAAAGAGGTTTTTGAGCAGGCTGGCATACATAATGTACCAAGAATATCTCGATGTGGAATCCTCCAAACAATGCCCAATCTTAAACAAACTTTCAAAAAGAAAACCTCATTCCATGGTAGAGATTGACCCTTAGCAATCCATCTTCTTGACCAACCATCAGATCCCTCAAGGGTTGCTCTTCATTCATCGGTTAACAATACAGTATTAAAATCTGTTTTCACGTACTGACGCGCCCATTCAACACGCTGCTTCTTGTACCTGGGTGTTAATGGTGACTGAATCGTAGGTTTACACGTCTGGCCAATTGTTTGGAGGATTCCACATCGAGATGTTCTTAGTACATTATGTATGCCAGCCTGCTCAAAAACCTCTTTACTTAAGGACAATGGATGCTTTGCAGTTTGCGCTTGATTACAGATATCTGCCGCCTTGTCACTTTTCTTACAGCTCCTTTATCACTTCGCTGCCTCAGTTTGGTACCCTCCGCTACAAACTTGTTTACAGTTCGATAAGCTCTGCCAAACTGCTTCGCAATTTCAATAGATTTTATATTTTCAGCGAGTAACTTGACTATTTTTCTTTTCTCAGTTAATGTTAAATCCTTCTTCTTACCCATTTTCACCATTTAGATCCGTAAATAGAATACTTGCTTAATAATTCGGAACACAATATTTTACATATTTTTCAATAAAATGAGATAATTATTTTAATTATCAAAATATTTTATCGAAATGAATACCATCAATGATGCTATATAAGTGATTATTTGCTACAAATTTCATTGAAATCGGGGGAAAACTTTTAAAAACATTGGAGAAAATGTAATCTGATTAATAAGTTCGAACGCAGTGTATGTATATAACTATATATGTATATATACAGTATATGATGAAAAGAACCACAAAAGAAAAGGAAACACAGATTTTCCTTTTCCTTCGTGGTTCTTTTCATCATAAATATTATTCACGTGTTACTTTCGTGAAATAATTTTCATATATATATATATATATATATATATATATATATATATATATATATAATATATATATATATATATGCACTAAAATCACAGAATAACACGTGATCTTATTAATAGCAAACAACCACAGGGAAAAGGAAACACGAAGTCCGAGCGCTTTCGTGATATATAACCAATAGAGGGGCGACAAACGCTCTCTTGGAAAGAGAGGAGGGGTGACAAGCTTGACCTTCGTGAAATGAGGAATCATCGCACGGAACATTTGAAAAGTTGAAAGGAAAGGAAAGGTATATATATATATATATACACACACACAGTGTATATATATGTATGTAGGTATATACTGTGTATATATATACAGTATATATATATATATATATATATATATATATATATACAAAATAACGTAATAATTTCTTTTATATTTCAGTTTCATGTTGGACTTTGTGCTTTTGCCAGAGTAAATTGTGTTCAACTTTTAAAGACAAACAAAACGAGCGCCGTACTACGTAAGTGACAAATATACTACACAGTGAGAATAATTTCATATAAAATTCTTATATATATATATATATATATATTTTTTTTTTTTTTTTTTTTGTGTCCCAAATAAAAGAGCTATCTTTTTCAATCCGGGCCAATAAAACGACAATTCCTTACTACTTCAAAATTGCTCTTACAGAAAACGAATAAGCCCTTTTTTAAAACTTGAAGTTTCATCTTTCGGGTGTTCTACATGACATTTCACGACGCTTTAATATTTCACTCATTTGCGCAAACTATCTCGACAAAAATTGCTAAAAAACTCGGGGTCATTGTTCGAATAACCAAAGAAAAGTACATTAATATAACGAAGCGAAGAAAACTGTACGATATAATTGATACAGGGTGTTCATACAGTCACGCAAGTGAATATGGTGAAGTGTACATGCACATTCACCTGCTCTACGAGACTTTATGAACACACTATACTTTCAGCATACTCTTTGCTCCTTCAGCAAGTGTATCGAACGCGCTCTCATCTCCAACCGGCGTTTCCCAAATTTTTATTGGGATTCCATCATGATTATTTTCCAAAATGAGAAATATACCAAAGAGTGGTAAAATTTCCTGTATAACACTCGAAAGAGGACACTTGAAACTTCAAAATAGGGCTCACACGGTATTTTAATTTAGATGTTCGTAATTTTATAGGAAACTGTTCTTAAATGTGGTACAATAATAATTTTACGTGCAACTGAATTAGGAAAAAGTTAATAGTTTTTATATATGTTAAAATTACCTGTAATTTTTCTTTAATTCACACTAAAAGCAATTAAAAGTCGGTTTAGTAACATCTCTCAAAATGTTTCAGGTGCTCCAAGAAATGTCTGACCGAACGTGAAGGTGTCGTTTACGGTACAAACCTTTACTTTGAGGTGAGAGATGCTAAAGGGTAAATATAAAGTATGGCTACAAACTTCCCCATAAAGAAATTTCAAGATACATTTTTATTATTTCAGTATTTTACGGTCGATGGAAACCACAAATCCAATTATTTTTTGGAAATAAATATTCACGAATAAAGGATTATTAGCTTTCCATATACGTCACAATGTGTCAAAACTAAAAAATAACTTGTGTAAAACTTTTTTTTCAAATATTCTTTCGCATTTTTCATAAATATTGAAATGAAGAAATGGAGAAATGCATTGAAATTCTAACATTTTACTAATGATAATATTTGTATTCCTCTTATTTTATTCTCATTACATCAGATCCAGTTTTCAAAACTCCTCACAAAGAGTATTACAATAAAAAGAACTTTTTTCCTATTATTGTAGATATAAATTTGTAGTTAGTTATATAAAATGAGTTATTCTAGTCTTAAATTCCGGCAAGAAAGACCTTTCATAATCAGATATTAAGTACTTCCTGTCCTATTCGCTCCTATGCCGATGATTCCACCCTTCACTTCTCCACCCATTTCACGAAGCGTCCAGCTCAACAGTTACTCTATGCTTCGCGTGAGACGGCTATGACGGACCTGACCTCTGATCTTTCTACTATATCTGTCTACTCGTCACAATCTTCCACACGACTATCTTCTTATGTTCAACAATACACAACTCAATCTTTCCTTTTCTCTTAACATTCTTGGTGTTTCTTTACTCGTGACCTTTCCTCTAAAGATCACATATACTCTGTTTCTAAAACAGTTTCTAATAAGTTAAGTGCTGTACCGACTCCGCAGTTCTTCATCCCCACTCAGTTGCGTCTGTATAGGAATTTTGTCCGCCCTTGTATGGAGTACGCTTCGAATATGTTGGGTGGCTCAACCCACATAGCTCTACTTGACCGAGTTGAACCAAAGACTTTTCATCTCATCATTTCCCCTCCACTTCCTGATTCCCTTCGTCCGTCTCTCATCTCCTCAGTGTTGACTCACTCTCTCTTTACTATCGCTTTTATAACGGACACTGCTCTTCTGAACTCTTTAACTGCGTGTCTCCTCCTTTACGGAGAGCTTTCAGTACCAGACTCTCGATACATTCTCAGCCCTTTTCTATCTAGCTCTGTAACACGAGGGTTAATCGGTATTTTCAATCTTTTATCTACTGAACCGGTCAACTGTGGAAAATCTTCCTCAATCCATCTTTCCCTCTGTTTGTGCCCTCCAATCTTTCAAACGCAGAATATTCGGGCATATCCGGGAGAGGAGGGCATTTCTTTTTTTGCTATGCAGGAAAGAGGGGCCAAGGGCAAATGCCCACAAAAGGGCCCCTCCCATAAAAGAAGAAGAGAGCCAAAATCAAGGTCATGGGTTTTCGAGATGCCTAGACACTGCGTTTCAAAGATGGGAGGTCATAGACAGGAGGAAAGATGGATTGAGGAAGATTTTTCCACAGTTGACCGGTTGAGTAGATGAAAGATTGAAAATACCGATTAACCCTTGCATTAGATAGTTGGACAGAAAAGGAATGAGAAAGTGTAGAAAGTCTGGTACTGCGTGCTTTCCTTAAAGGAGGAGGCATGCAGTTAGAGAGTTCAGAAGAGCAATGTCTGTTATGATAGCGATAGTAAAGAGAGAGAGAGTGAGGCAACATTGCGGCGAAGAGAGAGAGATTGAAAACAATCAGTAAGAGGCGGGGAACTGATGAGACGAAAAGCCTTTGATTCCACCCAGTCAAGTACGGCTGTGTGGTTGAACCACCCCACACATGAGAAGCATACTCCATACAGGGGCGAACAAGACCCCTGTACAGAGACAGCAACTGAGTTTGGGTGAAGAAACCGCAGAGGCGGTACAGCACACCTAACCTCTTAGAAGCTGTTTTAGAAAGAGGGAATATGTGATCTTTCCAGGAAAGATCACGAGAAAAGGAAATGACAAGAATGTTAAGAGAAGAGGAAGGATTGAGTTGTGTGTTGTTGAAGGTAAAGGGATAGTCTGCTGGCCTTCGCCCTCGCCACCCCCTTCCTGCATAAAACGAGTATTAGGAAAATCACGAATATTGTTAATAATATTAATAACATTGAAGTCTAATAACATTAATAACATTGAAGTCTAATTTGAGTTAGAGGTTAGGTAAAATTAATAAGTTAAATGCTGCTAAGAGTTAATTGCCTTCTTTCAGAATTCGCCAATATGTGCTGCGGCATTGCATGCTGGTGTTGTTAACCCAAATGGATTGCAAGAAAAAGTAAAGTGGAAAGAAGTATCTGAAATGACGAACTTTATAGGAACAGTAAAAAACAGAATTGTGTCCAAGTCAAAAAAGTTCGACAGGTATTCTCCGTTAAAATTAAAAATTTTGTAACTTTTCTATATAATTATCGTTGACAATCTTTACAAATGTTGAAATATTGTTACTAATTTTTAAAGATGAACAAAACATCTTAAGATTGATTATTCGTGTTTTTAAGTCTTAAAATGGATTTATTTTTCCCAATTTGAATGATATTTTAGTGGAAAACAAGTATAGGTCAATGTTAATTCTTAAAATAGCAGGAGTAAAGCTCCTTCGAATGATCTTTCTTCCACCATTTTATCACGGACGATAGATTTCTGTTGTTGTTTTTTTACTCATTTCTACAGTATATTTAAATTTTATTTATTTGAAACAATTTTTGTTAAATAACTTCGTACAAACTGAAATCTAAATCGCTCCATTTTGTATGAAATAAAGAAGAAATTCTTATTTAGTAAAATTTGTCTCATTTAGGCAAATGAAAACGTATGAATTCACTTCACGCAAATGGATACCGGAGGATGTGAACGAAGGTAAGGAAAATTCGGTGTCTCCAAAATTTTCGTTCTGTTGAAATGATTTGATACTTCTAAAATAATTATTCCAATAAAGGATCGAATAATAAGCAGAATGCATTAGTCAACATGTGTATGTCTCCGCCTTTAAATTCACTTCAACCTATTTTTTCCCATAAGTGTCAATATAATCGTTTTTTACCAAATCAACTCGTTAAACTCGTTAAACTCGAAACTTGACAATGAAAACCAAATCTATTTCTACTCCCAAAAAAGAACTCGGAGAGAATTCTTCCTGAAAAATATACTCGAAAATATATTTTATTCAGAAAAGAATACAAGTGACATGAATTTGTACAATATTTTTCAATATTTTTCTTTATATTCACAGTGTCTCTAATATGAGTATGACGTTGAAAGCACTGAAGCTCTTTAGACGAAATTGATGGGATTCAGTTTATTTATTACATTATAGAAGTGAAAATTTCAAGTGATAATAATAATAATAATAATAATAATAATAATAATAATAATAACAAAAATAATAGTAAATAAAAGGTAAAATTTTACACAAGTAGTGTTTGATTATTTTACACAATTTTAAATAAAATAATCAATTCTGTATTTTATGGAAAATAAAAGATACTTTTAATAATAAAAAAAAAAAGAGGATAAATTATGAAATTAAAAGTTTGTAATGAAATTACCACATTTTAGATCGTTAATTATAAAATGGTTTTTCGTTTGGTTTGCATGTAAAATCTCTGGGGAATAGAGTGTTATACTGTAATTAAGATTTATTTAATTGGCCTGTGATTGCTCTTTGAATGGATGATGTACTACTGTATGTTGGTTTTTACTGATAACTTTGAACAGACTTACAACAACACTGAATTTTTTATGAGTCATTTAGTTTTAAAATATTTTGCTATTTAAACATTGAAGAAATGTGACTTTGTCTTGTGTCATTATTCGAAAGAATTCGCAGACATTTTTTATGAATGACTTCCAAAGAATTTTTATATATTTCTTTGAAATGCCCCGTGCTGTAATGCAATATAATAAATGTAGGTGGATGGAGGAATAATACAGGGTAAGGAGTGCGTTTTGAGGACGAGTCTTTTTTAGTTTAAGTAATGGAAAGAGAAATTTTGATATTTTCAATTTGATACGTTGTACATGACTTTTGTAATTTAGTTTTTCGTCTAAATTAATGTCAAATACTTTAACTTCATTCACCCTTGCGAGAGTTGTATTCCCAAATTTTATTTGATAAGTTGTATTTATATGTTTTGCGGTAATAATCATATAAGATGACTTTGTCAGGTTAAGTAAAAGCTCAATAGCACACATCCACTTATAAACATGCTCTAATTGCTCGTTCGTCTAATTATCAGAATGATCTAAATTATGATGGGAAGAAGTAAGTGTGGTATCATCTGCATATTGTACGCAACTTAACGTGATTTAAAGATGAAAATCATTACGTCAATTAGAAATAGTAATGGCCCAAGAATAGGTCCTTTTGGGGCCCCCACTCGTTAGTATCGTCTTGCCAGATAAATTATCCTTTAATCTGATGTACTGATAACGATTTGACAGATACAGTTTGAACCAATCGAGGATATTTCCTCTTATTCCGTATCTGTGAAGTTTATTCAATAAGACTTGATGCGAAAGTGTATGAAATGCTTTTGACAAGTCGAGGAAGACCAATGCAGTGTGTATTTTTCTCTTTAGTTTCTGATAAACATTTTCTAATAGCATGTTTATGGCATATGCTTTTGTATGCGCAGCTCCAAATCCAAATTGTGTTTTAGTTACAATATCGTATTTGACGAAGGATTTAGTAAGTTTATTGTACAGGGTGTCCCATAAGTCCGGCATCATAGGAGAAATTCATATTTTTCTATTTCTCCAAACCATAATTTATGCTCGGTATGCCAATTTCCCGTCCACCATTCTGTTCAGTGACGAGGCTGTTTTTTTATGGAAATGGTGAGGTAAATCGACAGAATACCCACTACTGGTCTCAAAACAACCCTCACTGGTATACCTCTTCAAAGGAACAAGGTGCAACTCAGGTGATGGTATGGTGTGGCATTTGGAAGGATCGCCTCATAGGCCCCCTCTTTTTCGATGAACATGTCACTGGAGGCACCTACCTACGTATGCTCAAGGAAGAAGCATTTCCAAGTGTCTTGAACGAAGAAGGAAATTTCCAAACATGGTTCCAGCAAGACGGCGCTCCTGCACATTACAGCACCCAAGTAAGGGAATACCTGTACCAACAATTCCCTGGTCATTGGATAGGACGTCGAGGGCCTGTTGAATGGCCGGCTAGAAGCCCGGATCTCACGCCACTAGATTTTTATCTCTGGGGCCACTTGAAAGCGCTGGTATACGCAGAGAAAATTAGGAATGTTGAACATTTGCGGCAGCGCATTATTGGGGCATGTAACACCATTACTCCTGACATCATTCACCGTGTGCTTGCTGACTGGGTATCACGTCTGAATTTGTGTATTGAAAACAATGGTGGACATATTGAGCACGTTCTGTAAATAAAAGCTTTTGTTTTGCCTTTTTTTATTATTTATCCTATGATACTGGACTTATGGGACACCCTGTACAAGATTTGTTCAAATGCTTTACTTAAAGTTGAAATTATGGAAATGGTGTGATAATTGGATGGAGTGTTTGGGTTACCTGACTTAAATACAGGACGAAATCTGGCTTCTTTTAGGCTCTTTTGGAATATATACTTAGTGTTACTGTTTCTTTCA
Organism: Bathynomus jamesi; assembly: GCA_023014485.1. Lineage (NCBI taxonomy): Eukaryota > Metazoa > Arthropoda > Malacostraca > Isopoda > Cirolanidae > Bathynomus > Bathynomus jamesi. The sequence continues at coordinate 409,543 of JAJOZX010001915.1, read as the reverse complement.
CGAGTTCCCCGAGTGGGATTATAATTTCTTCCGACACTAATTTGTAATATTATTTGAATGTTCTTTCGTGAGATCAATATTTAAGTGTCCTGCAATGACACATTTGTTACCGATATGATTTGAAATTAGAATTCTATCAACATTCGTAATAAAGGTTGGTACGTTCTCAGTTGATGGTCGGTAGATGCCTAAAATTGAATATTGGATGTTGTGAATATAAATAATGTCCCTATTTTAATCATCCTTTTCACTGACATCGATTTAGAAAAATATTGTGAAAACTACTGATTCGTGCTCTAAATATAAATAGAAAATATAGTAATGAGGGTAGGGAGGGAAAACGAGTGGGATAATAATAACATTTAACGCTTAAAAAAAATAGTGGTTATTAACAATAGTTTTATTTCAAATAATTAGATACTTCTGCAATCCTCAGATTATTGGATGACGGACGTCATTATGATCTACAAGTACGTCACGAGTACAAATAACCATTATCTTCGGGTGACTTGTCAGTGGGATAATCAGCAATTCTCTGGCAATACAAGTTTACACAAGTGGAGTTTTCGTCCATATAAGTCTAAGGGTAAGAATATGTTGAAGTTTAATGCTGAAAACCATGACTAAAATTCCATGAATAAACAATACCAATTGTATCACTCACTATCTTTAGATACCCTCTCTAGCATCACTCTCTGATTAATAGACCTATATATATATATATATATGGGTACTGAGTAGCTCAGTGGTTAAGTTCGCGGACTGTGAGTGGTGAGCCTCTGGTTCGCTTCCATTCGCTGGCAACGGGTGGGGTTAAACCGGCCACTTACCCTCTGTCTGCGTTGGCTCACTTGACTCTTGGGCACACTCACCCGCGCGTGGTGAGGAAATGAAATTCCTGGATAAAATATATATATATATATATATATATATATATATATATATATATATATATAACTGCAATGACCACGCAGTATATTAATGTATAGAAACGACGTAAGTATAGAGGAGCGTTGTGCACACGAGGAAGAGAAATAACGAACAAATGAAAAATGAGGTGAACCGCCCGGGAATCGAACCCAGGATCTTCCGATTGCCGGTCAGATGGATAGCGGTGTAATGGATAGCGCATCTGACCGGCAATCGGAAGATCCTGGGTTCGATTCCCGGGCGGTTCACCTCATTTTTCATTTGTTCGTTATTTCTCTTCCTCGTGTGCAGAACGCTCCTCTATACTTACGTCGTTTCTATACATATATATATATATATATATATATATATATATATATATATATATATATATATATCGAAAGTGGTCATGCCCAACCTATTCCTTCATTCAGGTGAAATTTACCGTTTGACGCACTTTACATGTATAGGTCACTCAAAATTAACCTATAAATTATTATTATTACTGTTATTATTATTATTATTATTATTATTGTGCCGAACAGCCAGTGGCTGACCATTAAGAGTATTTTTATATTTCTTATTTTATTTAAGTAAATATTTTGCTTTTGTGTAATTTCGGCCATTGTTAATAATAACATTTTTTTTTTAGATCAAAAACACGAAATAACGATGAAGAGAACTACAGTGGATATTCATGCTATTGGAAATCGAAGAGCTTTCAATTGTTTGGGAAAATATCCATTCACAGATGTAGCTGGGGTTACAAATCCCGCAGAAGGTACAGAAAAATAAATTATGTGATAACATTTGGACCCATGATTCAAATACTGAACCTTCACCAATTTTATTTTTATTTTCAAGATTTATTTATGCAATTATCAAATTATTTTTCAGTTCCATATACAGCTGATAATTTAACATACAGAGGAGTTTTGAACCAGTCCTTAACTGTGAATTTTCCAAAGGCATCATATTCTAACAAAGTGTTCAAAAGGAGGCTTCCTGATCAGTGGAAATACGATAAGAATTCTTATCCTGACGAAACGATTCCCTTGACATTTGAACGTCTGAAAGAAACTGATATGGGAATTTACCTTGCTGGAATTAAAAGAGAAAATGAAAAATTTGATGAAAATTGGCTAAGCTTTTATTCGTTTTATTTTGAAATAATGATTAGAGGTACGTCCGTAATGACTTATGTAGGGTACATTTACGATCTTTCCTCTGTTGGCAGGTATTCATTTGGTACTTATGTATGTTTCAGTATATGCAATTTAGAATATATCATTACCTATTAGGATAAATGTAAAATTGCTGTTCTGTGTTTGGATTATTTAAAATAGATGATCATAAATTATTTACCTATCTCTTTATTTATTTATTTATTTAGTTTCTCTCTCCTCTCTCTCTCTCATATATATATATATATATAATTATATATATATATATATATATATATATATATATCGTGTGATTCAAAACCCTGCCTCAAAAATAGCTATGCAATAAATAATTTTGATGCAGGACTTTCGTCTCAATATATATATATGTGGTGAGTGGTTAGCTCGCTGACCTCAAATTCATTGGCCCCTGGATCGAGACCGGGTGACGGTTGGTTGGTTGGTTGGTTGGTTGGTTGGTTGGTTGGTAAAAATGGGTTGGTAGATAAATGGGTAGCCTAGTGGTTAAGACGCTGGACTGGTAGTGGGGCGTGGTTGGGATTCCACGTTAAAATGTAGGTCTAAGGTGGAGTGACAAGCTAGACCTTCGTGAGAATGAATAATTCGGTCGTTAGCAAAAACCCAAAGTATATATATATATAGAAATATATATATATATATATAATCGATTAAAATCCAAAAAGTAAAACAAATTAATTAGTTTTTTAATATTTATAACTTTCTTTGCAATTTTAATTGATGTTAGTGTTTTCATACGGTTCTTTATATTCATATATATATATATATATATATATATATATATATATATATATATATATATATATGGCCAGTTATATATATATATATATATATATATATATATATATATATATATGGCCAGAGAGGCCCGGGCCACTTCCAGCTTTTGAGGCCCATAGCTAAACCCAATTATTACTTTCACTGCAAAACATTATATTCAAACCTGAAAGTTTCTAAATTTGAGGCCCCCCTTAAGCTTGAGGCTCAGGCCAAATGGCCCTCCTAGCTCCCCCTCTGAAAGGCCCTGTATATATATGATACAACTTAGAATGGTCCGCTGAGAAACTTTTATGTTACACACACACCGTGCATAGAACAAGGAACTCTTCTGAGAAAATTAAATCCACAATAGTTCGAATAAGTAATGGTAAATGACAAACACTATAGTTTTTCTTTTTTATGATGTTAGCTCGATGTGGGCTAAACGGATGTGTTAAGTACCTTGAAAAGTGGACGCTCAATTTCCCAGTTGAGGTTTAAGTTTTGGTTTTTGGCTAAAAATACAATAGTTATCCCCTTTTCTTTGATGTATTCAATCCGACGTAAATGCAGCGACTTTCTTGCATGTATTGAGGTTCTGAATGTAGTGGGAGAAGGCTGCTTTAAACCCTAGATCCTCTTCCAAAGCTGAATCATATCTGCTTGGCAGAGAGCTGATGAGTGATACTATATTTTGGGGCCTCTTTGCGAGTGACCCGATGCCCACGTCGTGCATCATGAAAAGAAAAAGCTATAGTGTTTTTCACTTAACATTATTTATTCGGATTATAGTGGACTTAATTTTCCATGCACGATCTGTGTGTAACATATATACATATACTGTATTATCTAAAACCACACGACGCCTGAACACGGAATGAAAATTAGTCAAACCAATAACACTCCACCAGGAATTAGGTACCCCCATACTCTAAAACGGTTAGGAGTACTGTCTAATTGTAAAAAATGAGGTGTATAACTCTAGTAGTACCTCAGGTCAGACCAATGTCTCATTTACACACCTCACAAACTGATTCTATTCTTTCTGTTCGTCATTAACTCTCGTGCCACACGTATATCTAATTCAAATTTACTCATACACTTTCTCATTACATCCCTCCAACTTTTACGCAGTCTTCCTTTACTTCTCTCTCCAACGCACTTATTATTACACACACTTTTTACAATTCTTTCACTATTACTCTCTCCACATGACGATGCCAGCATGCCTCTGCTGTTGTCATTTCCAATGACATCTATCCCAAAAATCATCAGTTTACATATGATCAATTGCTTTAAACATCATTCTTCTTACATTTCTCATCTTATTTCACATTTTTTCACATTTAATTATAATTTCAACTTCACTACATATCTCATCAATTCCCTTTTACTTCCCTTTCTTCATTTTGCATACTGTTCATTCAACTTCCTCTAATTTAATGTCTTCTTTTCTCTAGTATACACTTCTACATACTCCACCAGAACCAACTGCTTTCACATGTGCTTCCCGTTCATATACCTCACCAGTTCACGAAACGTTCATAAATCTCTAGTGTATGTGCTTATTTTGTAGTAACACGTTGCCATTCTTATCTTTCCTATTACCAGTCTTTTCACGAGACTGCATGGCCTTTTCTCTTCCTCACTTTTTTCCAAAATAACTTTCTCTTCCCCCAACCTGTTCATTCATCTTCTTTATCAAGTCTTCATGTACTCAAATTTTACTCCTTTTCCACTCGTTTAACATTTTTCTTGCATTCTTTGTACAGCTCATTGCATTCCTCCATTCATCATTGTAAAGCTGTGTTTGTAATATGTTTTACTTAATTTAATGGACACAATATATAAAGTAGTACAACGTTGAATTAAAACGATTAAGTAAAGGTATATAATAACGCGACTTTGGTTGTCTCTTTATACGTTCATATTTTCAGAGTGCCCAAATGACAAATATGGCGAATCTTGCGACAAAACCTGCGGAAAATGTGATAACGAAGGTGTTTGTCATCCTTTACTCGGGGCCTGCATTTGCAAACCAGGATTTCACGGTGTCAATTGTGAAAAAAGTAAGACTTCTTTTGAATGTAACGCGTACAAAGGTTGAATTTATGACTTCATTACATTTCATCATCATTCCTAACTTTTCATTTTCTATTTGTAACACTGAACAACAAATTTTTACTTTTATTCTGTCTCAGCAACAAACAAAGCTGGTCTATATGAAGTCGACGCTGCTGATTCCGAAAATGTTATTCATTTTGGCGTATCACGCATAGTTTCTATGAAATCTTAAAAAATATTATACAGTTATTGTATATTGTATATTTTACGATTTTTTTGCGAATCGGTCTTTTTACAAATTCTCCGGTCAGTTTGCAAAGAAACCAAAGCAATAGTAATTTTACAAAATGACCTTAAATGTTTGATCATTTTGGAAAAACACAAAAATCGGTCGATTTGCAAAAATCCACACAAAAATCGGTCAATTTGCAAAATGACCAATAATCTTTTCGGTGTATTTGCAAAATCTCTTGTTCTAATAATGTAGAACGTTCTAGCTCCTAGCCTAACCTAACCTAACCTATCCTAACCTAACCTAACCACAATGACACTGTTGGTTAGGTTAGGAGCTAGAAGGTTCTACACTCTACAGTATTAGAAAAAGAGATTTTGCAAATACACCGACAAGATTATTGGTGATTTTGCAAATACACCGACAAGATTATTGGTGATTTTGCAAATTGACCGATTTTTGTGTTTTTGCAAAATGATTAAACATTTAAGGTAATTTTGTAAAATTACTATTGTTTTGGTTTCTTTGCAAACTGACCGGAGAATTTGCAAAAAGACCAATTTCGCTAAAAAACCGTAACATATATAATATGTATAATATTGTATATTGGATATAATTAATTAAATATTGTACAAAATATTAAAAAAATATTAACGTCACACATACTATAAGAGTAGCAATACACACGACGTAATGAGACAAACATCACATGTGGTCAAAGTTGCGAGATAATAAAATAAATGAACTACTTTTATACTACAGAAATTTAATATTTTTTCCAAAACAAAAAATGGAAATTTCTCAAAAACTGTACGTGATAGGAAAATAATAAGACCATTTTTGTAATCAGCGTTAAACACTATAAAAATGACCTAAAACTTTTCCTGAGACAAAATCATTGTTGAACAGTTTAATTATTTTCACATAATATTCTTAGATAACATTTAGTATAAGTTTAATGGCTTGAATATCGAGTCAGAATAAAACAGTTTTTGTCGAATAAAGGAATGGAAAGTGGATGACAAACATTCAAATAAAGCGAACGATACATCGACCACTGCTTCCTCTATTTACAGATTGGAATAAATAGTGTAAATTACTTATTTAAAACCTTATCCTTTTTTCTTTTCTAAATAGGAACCGACTCGTAAATACTATTTGGCAATAAATTTTGGACTTTTGTTCCATAGAGTCCACGAAGAAATGTTTGTTCTAAAAAAAATAAATGACAGGATACACAGATTTTCTTGAGGTGTTTCATGTTTCTACATCAGCGTTTCCAAATCGGGGTTTAGATGTCTCGTTGGGATGCCACGAAATTATTAAAATAACAAAAGTAATAACTGAAAATTCAAAAATTATTGAAAATATGGAAATTACAAATGAAACAAACACTCACGAATTATTACGTTTATACAGAAATTATATAGGATCAGTTTAAGGTTAAGTGTTGGCGTTCTTGGGTGAGGAGACTGGATGTTGAAGGGTGGAAGATGAAAATCTTCCGTGGTGGCGCGAAAGCAAAACAGATGGCACTGGGGTGCTTTGAGCCAATAAAAGTTTGAACTATGGCTATACATTAAGGTGGTAAACTGCCATTTTCCCCACAAATTTTATTTCATTTACGTAAGGTTGTTTTCACTTTTATTACCAGCATAAATGTAAATAAATTTTTTCTTTCTTGTAACCTGAAGAAAGTAGGAAATCTTTTCTGTCAGGATACTCCCCTCTTAAAGGCAAAACTTATTAAATATTTTAATTCCGTTTAATCATCACCCTATACCCTACCCTATACCCTTACTTTTAAATAGGATTTTTTTTATAAATATGTTTTTTAGTCCACTTTTTGGTCTCCTTTTCTTTCTTTTAATTCTCTGTCCCAATTTCTTTCTGCCAGCTAAATTTCTTTCTCGTAACAATGTTACTAGCATACACGACCATCTGCACCTCTGGTTACCAGTATTAGCACAGAAACCTCTTTTTGTTTTTGACAGGATGCCCGTTGGATCATTTTGGTTCAAAGTGCCAATTTAGTTGTTCTTCGCACCACCATGGGCAAGGCACTGACGATAATAAGAAAAACTGTAAGGGACTAGTGTTCTGTCTGCCGAAGCCTTACGGATGTTCGTGCTCGTTTGGCTACGAGGGTCTCTCCTGTAATGAAAGTAAGTAAATATTTATAGATATGTAGATAGATTTATACGCAAATAGACAGATAGATCGTTATCTCATTAGAAATAGTTTTATAGTTTAAACATTAATTAATGTTGTCATACACTTATCACATCCTAATACGCATTTGAACGAACTTCGAAGCCTACTACAAGTATTGAAAGCTAAACATGAATATGAAGAAGACTTTTAATCATGTTACATATTGTTTGTAAGAGCGATTATTTTGGCATTAAGATTTAAGTTCAAATCATCCAAATTTCAATAATAAATTCATGGTGCTTATTCTGAACTAGCTACGTTGTGGCCATTGTCACAATACCGCTCCCAGTCGATCGGGGAAATGACATTGGGTTTGGGGAGTAGTTGGATGGGTGACCACCCTGTGCGTCCAGATGATATATTGCTCTGTAGTTCGAATCCCACGTAAAGCTGTAGATACCCTCCGTCCCATGACCCCCGCCGGTTTCGAAAAAGGTTAAACTACCTGAAAAGAAGCACAACTCTGACTATTAAGAATAAGCTTACTGACTCTGAATACCTATTAAATATATCATTAAATGCTCGGAATAGAAGATTTCCATCATAATCCTAACGGAAACTTACATAAAAGAAATAATTAAGAATTTATATCCACTACAACTAGTTAATTTTCACCGAGGTCCGCATACGTGTTTTCAACTCTGGGAAGCTCCGTTACCCATGTTTCCTTTAATTTTCGAAGTGTTTTCATAATGTGGACGATATTATTTTGTCAAAGTGAAATTATACTTCAATTTTAATTTAGAAACCGTTAGAACGTTATATAATTGCGTTGGCTCTGTTTTAAGTCAAAGAATTTTGAAAATTGTAACAAAATATCGTATTTACTTGCTATATAAATCGAAATTTCACTCATTCTCGGAGGTTCGTAGAAGAAATTTGTATAAAAACGTATAAAATCAAAATAAAAGCAAATAATTATTTATCAATCAGAAGTTTCGGAACGAATAAACCACATAAATGTGTAAATTTCTCAAACACTCTGAAACGTAATAAAATCTGCCGTCTTATCACAATAAATATGACACAAAGAAAGACAAACTAAACTCAGCCTAAATAAAATTCTCCTCCACGCCATCCAACAAAAACAAAATCTCTGAACAGATAAAGAAAGGTAAGATACACTGTCGCAAGAAATATACAACATTTACAGAAACAGATGACATAACAATTAAAAAACAAGATCTGCGAATCACAACAACAAATTTGAGGAATACAAAAAGACAATTCTAAGAAATAATGGAAACTAAAAAATATAGAATAACACTAAAGAATAAAGAATAACTAAAAAACAAAGAATAATAATATTTTTACAAGAATTTAGCTGTAAATAATATTGAATTCATCCCTTATTCAGGGGACTTAATAAAGGCAAGAATTTTCCAATATTCAAAGCAGGTTATAATATAATTTATAATTACCAGCATTTATTTATTTTATTTATATTTTATTTATATTTTATTTATATTTATAAAGTATTCAGTCGTGCTGAATAAGAAGCTATCTTTTCAGCAGCATATTAAAAACAGAGATTACAAACTCGAAATTCTCGTTTATCTTTGACACTTAAATTTTCTACCCCTCTATAAATACACTTAAAGCGGTATACTTTTGTCTATTCTATCAACGACCCACATACAACATAACTGTATATGGGAGTACATCTGGCTATATCATTAGTCTTCAATAATAATAATAAAACGCTTTTTCTGTCCTTCTGTTTGGGATTCTATCTGTCCTGCTTTTTTCTCGGAAACAGTTTAACGTAGGGTACTCATTCTTATACCGCTGGAAAGGTCTTTGTTCCGCGAGGATGCTAAGACTATTTAGTTTTTAGTTCTCACAAGCGTAGCACAAGTGTAGCACAAGAGTAGCACAAATTCTTACACTTATTTAACGGTGGAATGATGGAATAATCCGTCTATTGAATTAAAATCACTGAATGCTCACTCACGTTTCTTAAAGCAAGTAAAAAGTTATTGAAACAATGAAAATATTAATAATCACATTCCTATCCCAAATGTTAGACGTCCCATTCTCCTCTCCTGCCTTTGTTTTTATTATAATAATACAATTAACGTGTATTACACAAGATATACAGATTTATTATAAATCCTATGAAGGAATTTCATACTCATACAGAAATTATCGAATGTCCAATTTAAGCACATGTGGAGGAACATCAATTATCTAAAAGTATAATAACTTATTACAAATGAAAACCTTTTTAAGTTATAATCTAATAATTTGTAAAATTAATGTCTCCTTTAGTTCGTAAGTTCTCTCTAGTCTTATGTATTTATATAAAACAACTTATAATTATATCTAAATAGTAGATTTCAAACTGTAAAGTTCGTTCGTTTGCTAAAGACACTTTGCTATTATATTTAGTATGTGTTGTAATAATGAAAATAATATATTCATCCGCGTAAACTTGTATATTTTTGTAAAAAGAATAATGAAATAAATGAATAATAAGACACGTATGACAACAAATTTACAACTTATACAAACACATTGTATCTAATATTACCGTCTTTCGTTCGCAGCCACTGACCTCACCTTTCCTTATTTCAATCGTCCACCCAATGTGTCCTTAAGGAATGACGGGAAAGTGGTAGTCACTTTCCAGAAATGGGATCCAGTCGCAGATGAAGGAGATAACTATGGCCTCAATATTTCCTCTTATGAAGTAAAATTGGGAAGGAATGAAGGCAGTTATTACCCTACATGGTCTAGATGTGAAAACATCAAACGGATGAAAGTTTAGAGTGTAAGAACGAAACTAACATTAGAAAAAGTAGATCATTAAATAAGTTTTCTTGACGATCTGAAGAAGAACAGTATTGTGATTTAGGGTTTAATTATATGAAAAGGTAAAAAGTATTTAAATGTAATAAATTTTGTAACATTTATTGGTTTCAATTAAGTTACTTTTATTTCATTTTTTCATTAATGAGTTCTTTGCGTAAAATGACTTACTTAAATAAGAACAGAATCATCAGTCTGATACCTTTCTAATTCAGACGAAGTTATAGCATCAAAATCTCTTTAATGAGTAAATTACTAAAGTTCTTAACACCTTTTCCAGGTGTGCTTCCTGAACTTCATTCAAATACTGAGTATACAGCAAAGGTTTGATATATCTGGAGAACTTCGACAGAACAGGACGCAGTTACCAGTCTGAGAAGAATAATTTAGCGTCAGCGAAGTTTTCTCTTCCGTGTTATCGTGAGTATTTAGAATCGCAAATAAATTTTGTTTATTTACACCTTCCAGTGCAGCGGTTTTCAACCTAGGGATGACGACCCCAAATGGGGTCACTGAGCAATTTTTTTGATGTCGTCGGAACCTACAGAGCTAAATTTTATATTTTTCGTGAAAAATATTAATATGCCTAAATAAATATGTAAATATGTACTTTTTAATCTTTTTTCATTAATTCTGAATGTAAAATATATAAATTTTTAGGTTTTAATCGCGCTAAAAGTATATTTCCTTTGATTTAGCTACCTTATGTTAGATTTTGGGTGTTGGCGTCTCGGATGTTGCAATGACTGCGAAATGGGTATCAGAAATAAAAGGTTGAGGATCGCTGTTCCAAAGGAGTCCTGACTTTATTATATTTGTCATAAAAATATTTATCAAACGTCTTTGTAGCTTTACGGTGTATAACACCCATTAATAACCAAATTATTGATCAACATAAACCGCCCTGAGGTAATTACGTATTATCGTTAACAGAACATAAAACGCCGCCGCAAGCTTCTCAGAAAATAAACGCTCTTGAAGTTCTTATCCGAGTTCCTCTGAAGCAAGTTGGCTTTGTTGGCTGTCACTTTTTGGGGAGAGAAAATGAACAGTCTCAGAAAAGCAACACCATGAAATGCAACAATGATACATTGGCAGAGTGGATTTCTTGTAAAGTGAGGATTTACAGGCTTGAGCATTAGTTTGGAAAATGTTAAAACAGTCTTTTCTGAAACCTTACTGATATATATATATAATGTGAGTAACCTCGTTGTGACGAGCACTTGGTGATAGGGTACATAAGTGCAGGCAGCACTAAATGAAGGTTTGAACCCTGAAACCTAGGGCTGCAGCCTCACACTGCTCCTGCAATGACTTTCCTACGCCAGGCTCTCCAGCAGATACCTCATCCGCAAGGCCAAGGAAACTGGTTTCAAAGATGTCTTTTAAACAACCCAACTGCCACGTAGGATGAACTGAGCGTTTACTGTGCTATATTTAAATGATTATTCAAGGATAATCCTATCTAGGTTAATCCCATCTAGGTTAATCCCATCTAGGTTAATCCCATCTAGGTTAATCCCATCTAGGTTAATCCCATCTAGGTTAATCCCATCTAGGTTAATCCCATCTAGGTTAATCCCATCTAGGTTAATCCCATCTAGGTTAATCCCATTATTTAAATACAACAATATGGTACTGTGGGAAATAATTAATTGCTTACATGAATTGAAAGGTGTGTGTGTGTGTAATATATATATATATATATATATATATATATATACAGGGTGTCCCAAAAAACTATATACTCTTTAGTCTTTATAGCATCATCTATTTTATAATTAAAAAAAAAAAAAACCAATATATTGTTATAGCAATTGCCAATGAAAGGTAAATTAGTAATCTAAGTGATCAAAATGTTATAGCGAGTTGTTTGCATATAAAATTTAATTAACTACGCCAAGTGCTCAAAATGTTCTCCGGCGGCATGAATGCACTTTTGAATGCGTCGACTAACTGATTCGCAGACATGGACTAATGTGGATGCTGTGATGGTCCCGCACTTTTCCCTAATTCCATCCTTAAGGTGTTCGAGTGTTGCAGGTCTTGTACCATAAACTGCATCCTTCAGGTAGCCCGACAAGTAAAAATCAAGTGGAGTCAAGTCCGGTGAACGTGGAGGATACTCAACGCTTCCTCTTCGTCCTATCCAGTCGTGGCATTCAGCCGGTTCGCACCGGTTCGTGCGAACCGGTTCCTAAAATTTCCTGAGTTCGCCGAACCGGTCCTTAACCCTTTCAGTCCGTGCATGATTTTTCTTTATACCATACGCATTTTGATAAAAACATTTTTTTTAGTTTTAATTTCTGACATGGAAGGGGGAGGAGAAGGGGAGGAGAGGGCGAACCGGTTCTTAAAATTTTTTAATCCCACCACTGGTCCTATCCAACGGTTAGGCAACGTTTCATCGAGGTACCTTCTGACATCACAATGATAATGAGGGGGGGCTCCATCTTGTTGAAAGTAAAAGTCGTCATTTACAAACAACTTCCGAACTGCAGGTATAATTTCTTTCCGCAGCATGTCGAGATATGCGGCACCGGTAACTGTCCCATTAAAGAAAAATGGTCCAACCAAACCCCTGGATGATAAACCACACCATGCTGTTAATCCTGGTAAATTAACATGTTTATCCACATAAACGTGTGGATTATCAAGTGACCAGTACCTGCAGTTGTGTCGATTTACTGTGCCATTCAGCTTGAAGGTAGCTTCATCAGACCACATGATTTTGTTGCATTGAAAGTGCATTCATGCCGCCGGAGAACATTTTGAGCACTTGGCGTAGTTAATTAAATTTTATATGCAAACAACTCGCTATAACATTTTGATCACTTAGATTACTAATTTACCTTTCATTGGCAATTGCTATAACAATATAGTTTGGGTTTTTTTAAATTATAAAATATATGATGCTATAAAGAGTATATAGTTTTTTTTGGGACACCCTATATGAAAATCATTTCACGAAAGTAGCACGTGAATAATATTTATGGTGAAAGTAACCACGAAGGAAAAAGGAAACACAGAATGGTGCTCAAGCGCTTTCGTCTAATTGGTTGTAATTGGTTCGTAAATTGGTTGTAAACAATGTGATTCATTTTAAAGTGGACAGACGGGAAAGGATTTGCACACGCGTGTAAAATAGCATCAATATTCCGTTAGCACGGGACCCTCGTCCAGTGCCCTTTTCGACCATTTGTCAGAGTTATCCCACTGTATTGATTGGAATAATACTTCAATTTTGTTTTACTCAAGCAACATTGTTAATAGAAATATTCTTGAGTCTGCCATTATCCAACTTACAAATAATTTTAACATGAGCCAGGGCCTTTTTTCGCTTGATCCTGTTGTCTTGAATTCATTGAGAATGGATTTAGACAAGAAGGGCAAAGTGCTAAAACTCTGGTAGTTTTTCCTTATAAATTTGTATGCTCCTCCTACAATTTTTATTTTTTTTTGTGACCTATATATAGTCTCGAACTTATCCTCAGGAACACTGAAATAAATAATGTCATTAGACGAAAGCGCTTGAGCACCATTCTGTGTTTCCTTTTTCCTTCGTGGTTATTTTCAGCATATATATATATATTTGTTTTTTTTTGTTTTTTATTGGGGTTTAACCTCCTTCGCAACATCTAAGGTCATATGACAGAGGAGACTTACAGCTTTACGTAGGATCCGAACCATGGGTCGTTACATAATCTGGGCGCGGATATATATATATATATATATATATATACATATATAATTTAGCTATTTAATTTTGCGGGCAACCTTAATTTATTTGGAAAAGGAGTCATTATAAAATTCGATTTTGTTCACGTAATGTTGAGGTTTCATCTTTTGTAATTATATGGATTTCAGTTATTGAAACGCATTTTAGGTTTTCAATGAAAATCCCTAACCAAACCTAATCAGACCTAACCTAACTAATCGTAACGTAACCGGCCATAATGTAACCTAACCTAACGCAACTTACCTTAAAAAAATCATAATATGATCATATATATGATCATTCATTGCAAAACAAGACGATGACAATGGGTGATCATTGCAATAACACTGATCTCGGATTGCAAAGTTGGATGGTTTTTAGGTATTCAATAGTTTTTATAGAAATATATTTGTGTTCAACGATCCCTACTTGGTGCTGGCGAGTGGTACTCGTAATATAAATGTTTCTATATACGAATATTGTGAACCAATGTAAAATGTATTTTCTTCTATTAACTTACAGGGTGTTTTAGGTCGACCCAAGAAATATAGAAAAGAAACTTCATATTAGTTACGGAATTACTATGACAAACTTCAAATATCAAATACCAAATACAAACTACAAATTTCGGCCAATTTGTACTTCGCATTTGGCATTTGAAGTTTGTCATAGTAATTCCGTAACTAATAGGGTCGACCTGAAACACCATGTATATTAATTAATTAAGAAATATATATACTTTTTGTGTGTGTGTGTGTTTTTTTTTTTTGAGGAAGTTGTATAAACCCTTTCGTAATGGCAAAGGTCATATACTAGCGAGGTCTGAGAGGACCTACAACTTTACGTGTGATCCGAATCACGGGTTATTACATCATCTGGAGGCACAGGACGGTCACCCATCCAAATACTGCAGAGACCCGAGTTCGATTAACTTCGTTGATCTACGGGAAGAGGTGTTCCAACGAAGTATATATATATATATATGAGGAGAATATATGTATTAACCTCTTTATATATGAAAAATGTGTAAAGTATTATAAAATATTAGTTTTATGAAGTTACATCAAAGATTAACATTTTCGTTTTCCAGTTTGAGAATTTGGCTTCAGGGCAAGAATTCAATTTTGAAATTTCTTGCGAAAACAAAATTGGAAAATGTCCTTCAACCAATTTTTCGACATTCACTCTGCCTCAAATCTCTGACTATATTTCGTACTCCGACTACAAGATCACAATTTCGAATTTCTACGTTCTTGGCAAAGAAACTTCGTAAATATAATTTATATTTTTGTAATTTCATCTTAATTGTTCAAAATAGTTTTATTTAAGAGTGACGTTAATCAACGTTATAAATATAATTCTTTACTGACATCATATCGTATTTAGGGATCTTCGAGTCATAGAGATACGCAAGAGGGTAAATGACAGTTCCTTTCAAACCTTTACCCCAACAATGATTGAATCGGAAAGAATTAGCATCTTATCAACTAAAAAGAATATGGTATGAGTAAAGTACAGTATACTCGTATGTAATTTGATAAGACTTAAAAAATTTGTATTTATTATTTCATTTCGAAACATAAATTTCATTGGAAAATACATAAAAATTAAATTTCGTTTTTTCAGGAATTTTGACGAATAATTTTTATTTTTTATTTATTTTGTAGACGTTCGATTCCGAAAAACAAGAATATTCCCAGTCTTTGGATTATTTGAGATACGAAGATCCCGTGAAAATAGTCGTCGTGCTTTATTACGATCACAAAAGTAAGTTTAATTTTTAAGATTTAAATAAAATGTTGACGCTTCCTTCCTTGAAACGAATCAAAGAACATCCTGAATCAGGATTTAAAGGAGAAATGATACGAATGTTCAATTTTCAGGTATTGGTAAAGCAGTTGATTGAACTTTGATCGGAGTCAATGTCATCCTGATAATTTTGACGGGTTGCTATTTATTTATTTAGTCTTTGTTTTCTCTTCTGCCGCAGACTGCAGCTAATTTTCATTAGAATTTGAAGGGAAATTACACGAAACAAAATTGATGATCTTGAATAATTTAAAAATTATTCTTTTTTCTTTGGCATCAATCAAATGGTATGTCAGTTGCAAATAAAAGAAGAAAGGACGTACGACTTCCTTTTGGAGGAAGTGTTCTTCACGTAATGATAAGCTATCTTGAACAATTAACTGTTGGTCTCGAGTGTGACTGCGTACATTTGCTCCGAACGATCAGCACAAAGGTTATTAAACTAGTCGAAACCTGCAAGTTTGAAACGGTTCTGTCTTTTTCCTCGGGCACATTAAAAAAGGAAAACTTAAATATACTTCAGACAGTTTGACATTGAAGCTAATGGCCTTCAATTCAATTCTTTTTATATATTGAATAAATCTATTATAAACATTATTACGATATTTATCCACTTGCTGCATCAGTGAAACTGTATTTCAGTTCATAAAAAGGTAATTTCATGCGTTTTATTTTGAGTGTTCATTGTTATGTTTTGAGTTAAGATATACAAGATTAATAACTTTATCTATATCTCCATATGAAAGTAAGTATGGGCCCTTATCACATCATGGATGGTCGTAGGGTGGTGCTACGGTTCAGTAGACAGATATGGTTTATTGTTTAAAGTAGTGTTTAAATTATAACCTTTGTACACACATCTATGGTGAATGTAGTATAAGAATACACATTACATAATAATAAGTGCTACCAAAACTCTTAATTAATTAATAATTAACCCCTTTATCAGCTTTAATATTTTCTACGCTTTAATCGATCAGCATAAAAACTGTTCACAATGTCTATTTTAAAACGTTGTCGAAGTAGGTTTGAATGTAGTCATTGTAGGCCATGTAGGCCATGTAAAGAGTACACTATTAGTAAGTCGAAAGTTGATCGAACGGTTCTCTTCTTGACAAAAAGGGTGCTCTAAAATATTAATAATGCTAATGATAATTCTTAATTAGGTGTAAAAATTAGGTAAGTCTCTTCGGTGCTACTGTAGTATGCGGTCTACCTACGATTGGTTAGGTTTAATCATGATATTTTCGTTAAAACTAACGAAAATATCATGACTAAACCTAACCAATCGTCAAGGACGATTGACAATGGGATGTAAACAAACAATTAGTAAACAAGATAAGAAGCTATAATTAAAAGGTAGACCGCCGAATCGTAGGTAGACCGCATACTACAGTAGCACCGTCTCTTCTTTCTCCAACGGTTTCTCCATTCCTTTTGCTGCTGACGTTTCGTTCAAGTACATCTGAACATCTTCGGACCTTGTTAAGAATCTACTTTACGAGTGCGATAGTGTTTATATGCATTGAAAGCTTATACGCTTTGCTTCACGATCTTGACTTTGCGATGCTCAGTTTTGGAGACTCCCTGTGAGGCTTTGCTCAACTGGCATTAAGATATAATAATAATAATAATAATAATACGCTTATAAGGAATAAGGAACACATTTCATATTACTTTGAATAAAACTTTGGTAAATAGCAGTGGTTTCACACTCATTTCCGCTCGACTCTGAAATACGACATATAAGTGTACCTGTGGGCCTACACCTCCCCCCTCCAACCACAAATATATACTGAAATGTTATAATAATTGTATGTTCCCCTATATTGCTTTATGGTATGTTTGTGCTTAGGATACATATTTAAAAAGGAATATTCATATCTTCAAATTTTTCTTCATCCACATTTGTGTTTCCATTTTCAAAACAAACATTCATTTACATTAATACTGTACAAGTTGAACAATATCAGGTACAGGGTATTTAAAAAGTTTTAAAAAACAAAAATGTGCGCAACATGATTTCGCGTGGCAGCACTGGAATCGTTGGAAGGCTTCGTGTTTGCGAATCGTAGTCCATCTAAGTGTAGCCTACGTTTTAATTAACTTATATTCAGAGTATATTTGGTCTTATTTGCGCTATGACTTTCAAAGTAGGTAAAGGGGACAGTTTTTAAACTATTTGCTGACCATTTGTAAACTGAATGGTTTGAAAGTTTACATTTTTTAAATATCCTCAAATTATTTTGTCGCGAGATTTTTCTTAAATAAAAATAAAGAAAATAAAACTGAGGAGGATCTTTCAGTAACCTTTTTGTTTTTAGATGAAGGAAAAGTTTCAACCATGAGTTTCTTATCTACAGCAAACATAGGCACAGGAGATGGCCAGATGTATCTCATTCTTGTAGTAGCTGCTGTAGCTACGGGAATGTTTTTGTTTGCGATTGTCATCATGTAAGTAACGATATTTTAGTATAATTTCTCTGATAAAACTTTAATAATATTTTCAAACTTGTTTTTTCTTTATCAATAAATAAAAATAATGCTTAAATGATAATGTAATAACATGTGCCAACCTTGCATGGGTAGTCCGCTAAATTTCGCCTGCCCTTAAACTGAAATGAGACACGTTTATTTTTAGGGCACCTAAAGACCTTCTGGTCTTTTCTTAAAATACAAGCACTATTGCATTTAGGGCAGGTCACGGATGTCTTAATTATTCCGTGATTGAAAAAAAGGTCTAAACTCTTGTCTTCATCGAGGGCAATATGGCGGATCACGCCTTCAAAATCAAATATGCATAACTGACACGTCATACTTCTACTCACAAAAAACCGAACTGAACAGACGAAAAATTGCTAAAAATTATTTATTTGTAAAACAGGACAAATTGAATTACGCAGAAGTAGCCAGAATCACCAAAAATAAAAAATATTCACCAAATAGTCGATATATATATATATAATTATATTGTTACCGTGCCGGGTGACTAAGGTTGTCATACAATATTTCTGACCAAATTATACCAAAAACCCGGCAACAGTATCTCGGGATGGGTTACCTTAATAACAGAAGACAACAGGTGCAAAACTAAGGAACAATAAACAGGCTGCTTTCAAAATAAACCTTATAATTATAATTAGTGAAATATATACACGTATTTACAACAATTCATAAATTCAATGAGAGCATAATACAGAAACACTGGCTAAATAAATGTTTTCTTTTCCTTTTTAACGCACGCCAGACAACTCCCAGCAGGTCTGCCAAGGTCTAGACCAAATAGTCTTTATCCGGCTAAACACCTCGCACTACGAACTCCTGTGCCGTCGGCCAGTCCTTCGTTGCCGAACGTGCCTAAGAACGTGCACCAGGTAATCCGTTGCAGCGGGAAAATGGCCTGAGGATGACAAACGGCCGATCCGTAATGTCGAACGCTGGGTGTGGGGTAGGCCTCCACACACTTGACCATATATAGTCAACGAAACCAGACCCTGACCTTTGACTCAACCAGAAGGAGAGCACCGATACCTGCGAAGTAGCAAACTTGAGCAAACCCCATCCCCATGATAAAAGTACGATACACAAATATTTACAACACGTCCAGCTCATATCCTAATCTAACAAAATTTATTAAATACCCAACCCAAACCCATTCAATATAATAACCATTTAATTTTCAGAACCTAATTTAAATTAAACAAGTCATAGTTTAAATCTTACCCACAACTTGGGCCGAGACGCCTCACTCCTCCGCTCTGGTGGTAACCTTGGCAATCAACCCTAACAAAGGAAACATTTAACTTAAACTTATATCTAACCAAATAAAACAACCACTTTCTATAAATAAACCGATATTATATACCAATATTTTCAATATTACCACAAATAAATACACCACTTATTATAACAGCACTATTTACCTTAAATTATGCTCCACTTTCCTTAAAGATTTACAGAAATCCAAAAACTCAATTCTCTGACCATAAATGCTTTCTATGCCAGCAGACCAAACAATACCAAGATTCCACCAGAGCAGAGTAAAGCTCTGCACGAAACTTCTAGAAGGTTTTTACCAACCACCTACACATTGACCCCAATAATTAATTCTTACCCATTACGCAATACATGAAAACAAAAATACGTTATAAAATATCTTAACACTTGCGTTTCAACTTACTATACATATCACAGAGCAACTATATCAAAATTTCCATAAAGAGTTACTGTACATATTAATAAACGAACCAAAAAATACAGAATACAAAAATTAAAAAATAATCTTTACAAAACATGGAAAAATTATCAACACTGTTACATTTCTCCCCTCTCAAGATTGGAAACCAATCTTAAGAAGAAAACTAATAATAAAAAAATATTTCCACAAAAGTTAAAAACTATTTAACCTGTATCTTTTCAAATCCTACGCTGACTTATTGCCGTCCTTTAACAGTTTAGATTTTGTTTTTCGTTTTACTTGTATTCTAATACACGCTCCTGGACCCATGGTAAATCTTGTAATAATAATTTTGATCTTGTAACCCGTTTAAAATCAGGATTCAGATCCTCATCTTCTCGCCTTCTTGTTTATTCGTATCTGATAAACCTTTATAAAAAGTAGTAAAATTTCCACTCTCCTCCCCAGACGTTATACCTAATCTCATGGCTACCTCACTAATATCGACTTCGGTATTTTGTTCTCTTACCTCTTTCCTCTCTATATGTCCATCCTCAGATTCACTCAAAATTAGTTCCGAGGAGCATAACGTGTACGCTTCTTTCACTTGAGGTAAACTATTCGCATGTTCTATTTTACTACTACACAAGTCTAAAGCCTCACTCCATCTCCTCTCGTCTATTATGCTTCTTTCTTCGTCCTCTCCAAAATCGCTGAAATCCTCCTGGAACGTCTCGAACCAATCCCCCATCTCGAAATCAAATGGAAGTACTGTACTTCCTCCTTCAACCTGAACTGCCACCTCTCTTGTACTGGATTCTGTCTGAATTGACTTATGAGCCACCTTTACCTGGTTAACCTTACAAACAGCCAACTTTTTGCACGCACTCCACTGAATTCGACGAGGTGGATTCTGTCTTACTCTGGTGGAAATTAACTGCCTCTCACCTGCAGACTCCTCGGATTCTGCAAGTTCACCATCATACCTGTACCCAAATTTAATACCGGAATCCATTTTCGATCCATGAACATAAGGATGCCTTTCCCTTCAAAACATCCCCGCTCAGGCTCTAACCTCTCATACACACCTTTCTGTCGCTCCCAGTATTCACGAAGATACAAAGGCGGATCCACCCACAACTTTAAATGAGAAAAGTGGACATTCATTCGTCTTCCTTGACCCTCAATTACATAAGCCATACCCCTTGACAACACTTCCACCACTGTGAATGGACCTTCATACCTGCCTTCCATCTTTCTTTCCAATGATCTGTCAACTGTTACAATCTTTTTCTTTACTTTCACACCCTTCCCATACGGTACCCAATTAGGATGGCCTTCCCGCCACTGCATTTGTTCCTCTTGTGTAACTGGTAACATTTTCCCTCTCTCATGAATTTCACAAGTATTTTCTCAGCCGGAGTCATTCCAATTTCCGCATGGAGCGTGTTATTGTAGACTAAGATTGCTCTAGGCAGCCAAACATCCCAGTCATACCCCTTTTCACACAAATTCCTCAAGAATTCCGCTAACGTTCTATTCACTCTCTCTATTGCACCATTCGCAGCAGGTTTATATGGACTACTATACACATGCCCAATTCCAAATTTTTCTAGCATAGTAGTAAAACACTCGCTCCTAAATTCTTTTCCATTATCGGAAAGAATCTTTGAAGGAATACGTACAAAACTGGGTAAGACATGCTCTTCAAAAGCTTTAGTTACACATTTGGCAGTCTTATCTCTCAATGGTTTTATTACTGCCCATTTACTACAATGGTCAACTGCAACTAAGCATGCAACATAACCTCTCGGTGTCTTAGGCAAGGCTAACAAATCTACAGCTACAAGTTCAAAGGGTACTTTACCTCTATCTTCCATATTGGGGGATATACCACTTGGTGACCAATCTTCATCTTCTGGCATCTTTCACACGTTCTACACACGTCATTGACTATCATATATAGTTTAGGGTGCCATACATACTTTGAAACTACATGCAATAACTTATCTCTTCCAATGTGGGCTAACTGGTTATGAAACATAACAACTACGTGAACTAACTGCCTAAAGCCTATTACTACAGCAAACTCACTCTCACTGATTTTTCTAAACAAAACTTTATTATTCACTACCAAGTCTTTAAAATATCGTCTAAACTCTACCAACATACGGTCTTCCACCATTGTGCTACCCTTTGCAACCTTTTCTCTCAATCTACTAATTACATTAGATCTATTTTGTAACTTCAGAACCACATCCCTGGCTAACATGTTTTCAACTAAACTGAACGTCACACTGTCACTATAACTCAAATCTACATCACCATCCCCTATCTCCACATCTGATCGAATATCCTCAGTTTCCGATTCAACATTTCTACCATCTAATCCAACCGTGACATTAAAAATATCCACTGCTTGCCCTACAGTCCCATAGACTAATAACCCTTCACCAAAATCTAACTCTACACTAGCCTTAACCAAATAATTCATTCCTAACAGAAAACAACCAGGAATACAGTTATCCGGTACCACAACCAATGGTGTTGTCACTACCTGCTTGTCAGACATAATATCTAACGTTATACCTATTCGCGAATGCACACATTCTGATCCAATTCCTTTCAGTTTCACATCTATACCCAACTGTCTCATTCGAAACTCCTGAACTTTCGCCTCCTCAAACACAGATTCTCGTACCAAACTAACAGCTGAACCAGTATCCAAAAATGCACAGTAAGTGTAACCGTCAATACGAATATTTGTCCAAGCGACAAAAGCCCCATCGTGACCGCAACAATACCTATTATTAGATTCGCTCTCTTTCATAAACAAATTCATTTGCACCTCCTCGTTGTTACTTTCTAACGGTACTCCATTTTCTCTGATCTGTCCTTCCAATTTGCAATCATCCCATTCCACTCCTTCAATAACATTTTCACAGTCAAACGTTCCGTCATTCAAAACTGGATTAAAATGCACACCTGCCAAACACTGCAAATGCACACTCACTAAATCTGATCTCTCTTTCACATCGGGACCCACATACGCAACTGTACAACATGTACCATGATGTACCGAAAATTCAACCCCAAACAAATCACTAGCAACCAACAACATTTCTAGCACAGGCAGTGTTCCACATATTCGAAGGGACCGAAGATGCTTCACCTTGCCACGTCTACTGAACCCATATTTCTTATAATTCCTACTTAATGTGTCTGCCAACAACTCTCTTAAACCCTGCACACTATCAGGGACACTAGGTATTCTCCTTTCATCCAACACTATTTTTAAACTTTCATACAAAGAGTTGCCTCCTCCCTGAACACGCTTAATCATCCTCAACCCTTCTGGCAGCCCTTCCAAATCCCCATTTATTATACATTCATTCTCGATGACTCCTTGACAACATCTAGACAACGCATCTGCCACAATGTTTTCACGACCTGCCTTATATCTAATCTCAAAATCATATTCACTTATATCCTCTAACGTTCTTGCCAAACGACTATCAATCATCTTCATGCTATGCAGGTAGACCAAAGGACGATGGTCTGTATAGAGGATAAAATTACGACCTAATAAAAATGGCCTAAATGCCTTTATACCCCACCTTAATGCAGTTAACTCACGTTCTATGGTCGAATACCGTTTTTCGGCAGGTGAAAATGCATGTGAATCGTAAGCTATTATCCTGTCCACCCCATCTTGCTTTTGACACAGACTAGCACCCATTCCCACACCACTTGCATCGACATATAATTCCATTCGTTCCGCACCTTCAGAAAAATCGGGGAAAGCTAACGATACAGCATCTCTCATACGTACCTTTAACTCCTCAAATGCACTTAATCGTTCCTCCGTCCATTCAATCACTTCTTTCCCCTTTCTACCAGTAATTTCACACAACGGTGCTGAGATACCAGAGCAATTTTGAATGAATTTTCTTTGAAAATTAATCAATCCCAAAAACCGACGCAAGTCACTCACCGTTTTTGGTCGTTCAAAATTAGTGACTTTATCCACATACTCAGGCAATTTAGATAAACCGTTCCGTCCTACCATGTGACCCAAAAATTTAATTTCTTCCTTCACCCATTGGCATTTACTTGGTTTGACCTTCATTCCCGCTTCTTCCAAGCGCGTTAATACTTTGTCCAACAACTCAATATGCTCACTCAAGGACTCGGACATAACCAAAATATCATCAATATACACTACCACCCGCGACCACGGCAAACCATTCAAAACTCTCTGCATTTCTCTTTGAAACCCACTTGGTGCCGTTTTTAGACCAAAACTCAAACTTTTAAATCTATATTGACCACTTACAGTTGAAAACGCAGTGAAATCGCGACTTTCCTCTTCTACAGGCATCTGGTAATAACCGCGAAGCAAATCCATGGAAGTGAAATACTTCATACCATGCAACCCAAACACCGCTTCACTCAAATTAGGCATAGGAAATCTATCTGCTTTAGTAACCACGTTCAGTTTTCTATAATCTACACATAATCGTATAGACCCATCCTTTTTACGAACTGGCACGATAGGAGAACTCCATTCAGAAGCACAGGGCTCCACAATGTCACGCATACATAACTCTCTAACCTGCTTTTCAACCTCCTCATTCATTTCTCTATTAAATCTACGTGGTCGCTGGTATATCGGAGTGTAATCATTCAATACAATCTTATATGGAGTCATACGTGCGCGCCCAATATCCGAGTCACTTTTACTAAAAACATTCCTGTGTTTCCATAACACACCCCAAACGACCTGTCGCTCTTGCTCATTAATTACATCAGACAAAGACACTTTACTCTGAAGGGATTCTTCATTCCATTCCTTACAATCTTCATTCCACCTGCTTCATGTACTAACGTGTTCACCGCGTAAGTAAATTCTTTATCGAGCTCTTCCAACTTTGCATTATCAACCATTGAATACGCAGTCGTAATCCTTGCATTTTCTTTTAATCCTAATTTACCAGGTATCAACTTTCTCACTAAAATAAAACTCTCTTCACTTTCCCAGTTAATCAAGCCAGGCCAAACTCTCAATAACTTATCAAACTTCGGATTCACAGAGTCACCATCGACAAACAACACATCATCGTCGTCCCTTTCACACCCCACAACATTCCCGTGGTTTAAAACTATTATGAGGCCTCCTAACTTTAACTCTAATCCATTTATCCTCTTCCAGTATCACGTTCTCAGCCATACAAATTGGAACATAAGAGACCATTCTCAAACATTTATTCACATTCACACCCACATACAGCTCCTCTTGCTCATCATTTTCATTAGCCCTTTTAAAGCATCTTCTACCCACATTAAGTTTAATTTTATTTTTAACCAGGAAATCAATCCCAAGAATTACTGGTTGACCAGAATTGTTAACTACCAAAAATTCACTCTCTCCATAATTCACACCATGTATCATCACATTCACTCGAACCTTCTTTGTCACTAATATACCCTCACTTTCCACCCCAACTCCATGCAGCCTTATCTTGCATTCTCCATACACAACTCAGGTAAACTCGTGGCAAGGTTAGTATCATCACACCCATTTGTGCTCCCGAATCAATCATTGCCACCACCCCAACTCCATTCAAATGAACTACCAATTCCATCAAGTCTTGTGCCTCAAGCTCTTGATTATTGCTTTTAGTCATCCCCATAGCAAACACCACCGTACTGTCAACTTTACTTTCTACTTTACACTTCCGACGTACTACCTGCGGCAAAGATATTTGCTCCCTTACCTGCCCCCTTTCACCCATCTGCTCACTTGAAACAAATTCAGCAGCCTCGGGATTCAAATTTAAAATCTTATTGCCTGCATCCTCACTTTCCAGCGCCTCTATCAACAGCCCCGACTCGTAATTACCAGAGCCGGGGCTAATTAGTTTCCCTTATTACCGTCGATCGACTTTTTCCCTTTCACATTCTCACGTGCATTCTCGAGCATAGGACATCTAGATATGACATGCCCTTCCTCCTCACACAAATAACATTTAGGTTTCTTTCCCTGGCCTTGTGGTCTTTTCCCATAAAAATCACCCCTAACATTACAGTCACTCACCATGTGCTGGTCACTCCCACACGCGAAACACCAACCATTCAGCCTCCAACAATTTTTCTTCACATGCCCAGATCTACGACAAAATGACACACTACCACCCTCTTCTCACCTTGTGCGCCTGTTCCTGACACGTCATTCATCCAAGGCCTATTTTGTCCATGCATCCATTGTTACCTTGCTCATGCATCCATGGTTTACCCTGCCTAACCGCACCAGCATACGGCATTCGAGAATCCTCATTCATGTTCATAGCACTCTCAGGAAAGGCAGTCCAGACCGGAATAGCATCATCCTTACGTACCACCTTCTCTTCTTCCTCAAGCTCGTCTTCATCTAGAGCCCACCTTACCATATCCTTCCATTTGACGTTGGCACTCTCTCTCTCAGTTCCAAGCCTAATTTTAATTCTTCGTGCTACCTTAGAAGGAACAGACTTCAAAAACTGACCTTTCAAGTCTCCACGTCGCGTTTACCTTCAGGAACTGCTGCCTCGTAAGTTGTTTGCAATCTTAGGGCAAAATCACTGTAGCGTTCTCCTTTCTTGATTTCCATACGCCAAAACTCTCTCTGTAACTCAGTCTGCTCGTTATCTCTTTCTTCCTTACACCAGTTCTTAAGGCGGGCTATGATGGTCGTATAAGAGACTTTCGGGCGATACACACTGTAATAGGTTTTTAAAATTGGTCCCTCTAGAAAATTCCTAAGCTCTACTATCCACCTGTTTTTATCCTTACCAAGTTGTTCACCCGCGTACCGTTCGAAATCTTCCATAAATGCATCAAATATCTGAATACGTTCAACACCAAATTTTAACGGTTTAACTGCCTTAACACTCCTAGCCTCTTTATCATACCTAAGAATCTCAAGAAGCTCACCAGCTATTACTATTAAAATTCTATTTGGCGCCCCACGTTGGGCGCCAAATATGTTACCGTGCCGGGTGACTAAGGCTGTCATACAATATTTCTGACCAAATTATACCAAAAACCCGGCAACAGTATCTCGGGATGGGTTACCTTAATAACAGAAGACAACAGGTGCAAAACTAAGG